>JAGKTI010001290.1:32934-90420 GCA_018397915.1 Birgus latro | reverse complement strand
GAAGATTCACACTGTGGTGTGTGTACTATCCTGTTACAGGAGAAAAGCATTGCCGCCTATGAGCGTAAAAACCTCGTATTTATGTTAAGAGAAGCAAGATTAAGGGAAAAACTCCGAGACGACAGTGAAAAATCCTGTACTCAGGTCAAACTGAGCGAAAGTTTGCTACATTTACATTTACAACTAATTGTTATGTAGCGTGGTGTATGTGATACACAGTGTAGATGTAACATCTGTAGTGTAACTGTACCAATGTGTAAAACAATAATAATAATACAAATTAATGCAATAATAAAGGCGACGAGGGCAAAGGAGAAGAGGTGGCAGCGTGCAGCAGAGACAATCAATGGTCCTGGACATCTGCTTCACCCAGCAAGTGTACCTGTGGAATAAGTCAAGGTGGAACATCAATAGTGTCAATGTGAGAATTTGTACTAAATTACAATTTCATCCACTCAGCAATCAATCCATACACAAGAGAAAGTACACTTTAGCTGAAAATACGTTAACAGCAAGTTTCGTACATCGGTCGCCATTATTTCCTTAATAGTTCCCCTTTTTAACCTATACTTACGCCTAATAAAGGGCTTGTCATCGGTGTCCTCAGTTGGGATCACCTCGACTACCCGTTTGTCCTCGGTGTCCTCGGTTGGGATCACCGTGACTGCACATTTATAGCTATACTTATTATTACAAAGGGCTCGTCGTCAGTGTCCACAGTTGGGATCAACCCGACTGCCCGTTTGTCCTCGGTGTCCTCGGTTGGGATCACCGTGACTGCACACTTATAACTATACACTTACTATTACAAAGGGTTCGTCGTCAGTGTCCACGGTTGGGATCAACGTGACTGCCCGTTTGTCCTCGGTGTCCTCGGTTGGGATTGCTGTGACTGCTCACTTATAACTACACTTATTTCTACAAAGGGCTCATCATCAGTGTCCGCGGTTCTGATCACCGCGACTGCCCATTTGTCATCGGTGTCCTCGGTTGGGATCGCCGTGACTATGCACTTATAACTAATAAAGGTAAGTCGAGAATCCCTATGCAAACTTGGGCAGGTCACATTTTAACACCCTGCGTGGGTGTGAACACTCATGTGGCTTCTGTGTAATCTCCGGGAATCTTCAGGGAGGCCCACAGCTCGAGACACACCACAAGGTAATTCAAACACAGCCTCTGGTTGTCTCTGCAGGGTCTCGAACTTCCCCCTTAACCTACGGTACATAAAATATGTACTAACGCTACGCTTACGACTAATAAGGGCTTGTCGATCGTGTCCTCGGTTGGGATCGCCGCGACTGCTCATTTGTCCTCGGTGTCCTCGGTTGGGATCGCCTTGGCTGCACATTCGTCATCAGTATCCTCAGTTGGGACCGCCACGACTGTGCACTTACAAGCAACGGTACATATGTATGTACAGACCCCAGACAAACAGTATTATGTCCTGTGGGGCCAACGAGTGAGACGTCAGGTCTGCATCCACATTACCACTGCCCTCTCCCTCACACGACTCAGAGATTATGGGCGTGGATTCAAACGGAACAGGAAGGAAACTTTCCTGAATGGTGGTATGTCGACACATTTTGAAGGAGTTTACAAAACTGTCTATTTCCTGTCCCATTCCTGGCCAGAAAAAGTCAGCACGGATACGGCCTTGGGTTTTCTTTTTGCCCATATGACCTCCTGATGCTGAAAAATGACCCCATTCTAACACTGCTTGGCGGTAGTTTGCGGGAACGACTAACTGCAGTTGAACCTCGTCCTTGAGTGTTCGTGACTCATGGTAGAGCCGTCCTTGTCTGCGAAGTAACCTGGTTCGTCCACCCCGTGAATACTTGGTCACTTTACCCTTTTGTTTCTTCCACACAGCAGCAAGGGTCGGGTCAGATTGTTGCTCTTGGACAACATCTTGACTACAGATCAGATCTTGCGGCAATGCAATAGCCACTGGGGCAAAACAATTTGGAGCCTTGGCCATGGCTCGTGTTATTGCAGCCGAAGTCTGAGTAGTGACATCTACGGTGCAACTAAAGTTGGCACCTGATATGTTACCTATAATGAGGTCAAACGTAGGTTCTTGCACGACAACTGCAAGTGTTGAACCTGTGTAAAAGGGAGATGCTACCTGGATACGTGACTCAGGAAACAATCTCACTGATCCGTCTATAAGCTGAGCTTGTATCTGTCTGCCTGTATATTATTCAGGACGAACAAGACTCTGCCTGACAGTACAACCTGAGGAACAGGAACACCTCCCACAAACCCTGGCTGAACAAGGAAGACACTGTTACCTGTGGGAGGACCTGTGGAAGAAGCGGCTACCCATTGATAAGGCTGCATGGCACTCAACTCTTCATACGTGACAGGACTATTTGCCTTAGGGATCGTACCCGAACTAGGTGCATGAGAAGTCGTACCTGAACTAGGTGAACGAGGAGTTGTATGGAGGCGGTAGCTCGAGCGGTAGAGAGTTAGCTTGCGGTCCCGTGGGACCCAGGTTCGAATCCTCGCTGGTGCAGGGAACAGTTTAAGGATTTGAATTTCATTAAATCAGGCTTTACTGATCTACCAGAAGACCCGCCGACATGTCGTAAAAATGACCCCGCTAATACCAATACACCAGCCCTGTATGAGACAGCCCTAGCATGTATTCAATATGGACAGTGGGTGTTAAGCGCCGAAGTGGTGACATGTAGATTGTAGGAGGACGACTGGGCCTTGATAGCAGGCTGTGAAGCCTATGCCCAGAGTCGGACACATAAAAAAAAACACACATCTGGGGAGCAGGAGCATTGACGGCCTGTGGAGGAGAATTCACCATCTGAGGGGAACTAGTAAACTGTGAAGGCGGATCTGTGCTGGTGGGGACGGCACCATCGTGTGCCTGTTAGGGAATGAAGGCTGCGTTTGCCTTCTGCCTCCGATACACTGGTGCTGGAGGTGAAAAGGTTTGTCCATTGCGTGGCTGATACTGTTGCTGCCTTGGGTACTGTTGCTGGTTAGGGTACATGTTGTACCCCTTCCAGTCAGGTTTCTGTGTATTCTGCCTCTGGTCCATCTGCGGTTTGTTTGGACCTTGGCCATTATTCTGAGAACGGCCTTGATGCTGGGGTTCAGTCTGGGATTGCTTACCAGACTTAGCAGTTTCTTTCTTATTCCATGGCTGTTGCCTACGAGTTTGGTACCCGTACGCAGTAAAGAAAGCATCAGCCTTTTCCACCATTTGGGTTGCATCCTTCACTTTGGACATCTTGAGCTGGGCCATAAGCTCAGCAGAGGACGACTTTTCCAGCTGTGTGCGCACCACGAGGTCGATCATTCCCTCTCGCGTGCTGGGAGTCTCGTCCTTCTCCATCCACTCGCCTAAATATGCTGTGAGACGGTCAACGAACTGAACAGCTGTCTCCTTTTCCTGGACACGTGCCTTCATGAACTAATTCCTAGCATGATCAACAGTAAGACCATACGCTTTGATGAGTGCGGTCTTCATCATCTCATACGTAAGATTATCTCCGCGATTTCTGTGGAGAATGTTGAGAGCAGGGCCCTCAAACAGGCTAAGGAACTGAAGCCGCTTAGCTGCCTCATCCAGATCGTACAGCTTTGCCATGTCTTCGAAACGAGCTATAAATGGCTTGATTCGGTCGCCTTCGTGGTAAGAACGAAGCTTGAGACGTGGAGTTGCTAGAAAAGGTGCTGAGAGAGCAGTAGTGGAGCTTGGATTAGCTGCACTCGATGTGCCTGAAGCCAAGGAGTCTCGCTTCAGCTTCAGCACTTCAAGCTCGTGTTTTTCACGTGCCTCGCGCTTGGCACGCTTGTATTCTTCACGTGCCTCGCGCTCAGCACTCGTATTCACGTACTTTGTCACGCTCTCGTTGCTCGTACTCACGTTGTTCTTTCACGTACTCACGCTGTTCTTTCTCATGTTTGCGTTGAATTTTCCACTCTTCACGGGCAGCATTCTCGCGTTGCTGCTCGTAATTGAAGCGCGACAGGATGTAATCTCGAATTTCCTGGGGGTTATTAAGCACCATATCCTTAGCTTCTTGCACGAATGCACGGGATTCCATTATGCTTAGTTTGAGACTGAGTGACTAATGTAAGAGTGAGTGAGTAATTTGGTAATAATTCCAAGCTAGGAGTTTATCCTGGAATGAGGTCGCCAGATGTCAGGGGGAAAAATGTATTTCAGAAAGATAATGTAATATTGTATAATTGGAGTATACAATGTATAGCTATGTGTGCTAGGAATGACTATCGAGTCATTTATTATGAGAGAAAAGACTCGTGAAATCAAGTGGCGATTTCACTTTATGCTGGCTTACTTCGCCAATTCTCTAGAGTCGAGAATTTATAGACTTTCTCAACGGTACACAGCAGAGACTAGACACTCAAGTAGGCTGTAATATTGTACCATTGGCCTCTGAGAAAGTTAGTTTCTCCCCTTAACATTAAAATAATAATAATAATAATAATAATAATCAGGATCTTGGCTGACCAAACTCCTAGCTAGCACAACGGATTTAAGGATTAATGCCAAATGCTGGCCTAAGTACCAGTCGTGATTAATATAAAGAGTTGTGCTAACGTGGAGTAGCAAAACTGTACTAAATATGTGGGAAAATTAAACATGACTGTTACATTTAACAAAGCTCAAGAAAACGAACTGTAAATTTATTGAATACAAGAAAATAAATTTACGTTACATGACTCTAATTCAAATCAAGAAAGGGAAATGCACTCACTCAAACACTCAGACTAATAGCTAAATAACCCCAAAACATAGGCCTAGGAAAACAAAAGGGAATACTAATCAGTATAGATGAGACCATGCTGAAGTCTATCACCAACAAGTGGGAGCTTCGGGAAAACACGCCAATACAAGCTGAGATCTGAAATCGCTAAGAAAAGTGATCACTCGAGCTCTCGTAAAGCACAACCGCACGCTCCGTGGCTAAAAGACAGACTGACTGTTTCCAAGTGTCTGACGTGAGGAATGTGAGAAAGGGGTGTGGCCGTAACGGCCTGGGAGGCGGAAGCGATAATTCAGAAATTATCACTCAGAGGAATGCACCGTCTGCACATTAAAAAAATCACTCGCGAAAGAATGATGAAAGTTTTGACAACTTGATGCGAATATAAGTACGCCAGCGGACTGTTGAGAGAATGAGCGAAATCTCGTGCATTTCATAATTATTCGTTTCTCCCGCAAAATCACTCAATGTCACAATTTACGTTACATAATTTTACGATGTAGAAAATTCGTGACAAGGTATACGTGGCGAGTGATGAGAAGTGTGGGTGATGAACTGAATGATCGGAAGGCAATGACTGATTATGTGTGTGTGGATAGCAGAATGAGAGGGTGTGTAATGGATGCAAAAGCATATAGAGTTTGGGGGAGTGGACTTTCTGGCCACCACTTGGTGCCGGTGAAAGCCAAAGTTGAAATGAAATGAGGAAGAGAAGAAGGGAAGGACAGAATGAAGTAGTTCTTACAAAGAGGGTTAAAATGTTACAAGAGGATGGAAAAATGGTAAAATAAAAGAGAGGAGTGGTCGAGTGATTGAGTAAATATGATTTGGAGCAGATAGGGAATGTAGAAGGCGTGAGCAAGATATTCACAGAAGAAAGCTGTGCAGCACGTGAGGTGGTTTGTGGGGTGAAGAGAAGACGAAAGAGGGTGCAAGGAAGAGTAATTTGGAATGAAGATGTGAGACAGGCTGTAGCAGAGAAGTAAGCAAACATATAGTGAGTGGATGAGAAACACTGGTGTGGAGGAAGCTGAGTGACAGAAGTCAGAGTTATAAGTAGAGAGGAAGAGAAAGGTAAAAAGATTAGTAAGAGAGGAAGAAGAGAGTGGATAAGGAATTTGAAAGGAATTTGAGTGTAAAGTGGAGGGAATGTAAGAAAATGTTCTGGAAAGAGGTAATGAGATTTAGAGTGGGAGTTAAAGAAATTAGTAGGGTAGTGAAAGATAAAAATGTTAGATTACTAGTGATGAAGGAAGAACAAGTGAGTAGATGGAGAGAACACTTTAGCCTGTACCATGCTAGCGACATAGATCTATGTCCCCTTCAGAAACGCCAGTGAGGTACATCTACGTCCTGCAGCACTGAGAGGTCATTGCAAGCAACCAAAGTAAAATGGATGATAATAATGTATCTCACTACCTTCAAACATTTCTCTGCTACTCTTACAACACTGATTTTTATGCGTGAGAGGCGAGTGACAGTCTTCACAGGCTCACAGTCGCTCTGATATCTCAGTAATAATGAAGATTTCAGAGGTCGAGTGGCACCAACCAGATTCGATTCAACCAACTTTCTGGCTTTGGTAAATACTTTTATTAATGCCAGGGATATTATAGTGATATATTGAGGCCATTTACTCACAAAAACAATCCAATATCAGTTCACAAGCTCACAGTCGCTCTGCACTCTTAGTGACCTTGAAGATTTCAGAAGTCGGGTGGCACCATCCTGACTCAGTTCAACCAGCTTTTTGGCTTTGATGATTACGTTCGTTCGTTCGTTCAAAGATTTCTGCACCTATAGTGCAGGCCAGGCCATACAATAGATCTGTCAGTGGGGTGTTGGCTGATTAAAATAATAGTAAGGGGGAAGACAGGGCCTGTGGAATGCCCAGCACACACACCCTGTCTTCTGCTGGCTTTGTGGTGTGTGTTTTGATGATTACGTTGACTAGTGCCAATGTCTTTATAATGATGTATTTGGCCCGTTTAGCCAGATAAAAATAAAATAAAAAATCGGATCACAAGCTCACAACTGCTCTGCTCTCTCAGTAACATTCAAGATTTCAGAGGTCAGGTGGCACCAACCTGACTCGAATCAGCCAACTTTCTGGCTCTGCTGATTACTTTTATTAGTGCCAGAATCTTACATTGACGTATTATTCTCGTTTAGCCAGGAAAAAAAATCCTAAATTGGCAGGCATAGATGGGTATCAGTTTTCTTTTTGCGCAGCGCAGTACAAGTTAAGGAACTGTTGAACATAGAGAATGAAAGTCATGCAAGTGTATGTAGCTGGGGAATGGCTGGGTGAAGAAGGGATGTGAGAAGAGAGGAACAAATCAGTAGGATGGAAGTCGTGGAAGCAACGAAGAAAGTCAAAATGGGGAAAGCCACAGGAAGTCATGAAGTGCGTGGTGAAATGCTGAAGCATGGGGGAGAGATATTTGTAGAATCTATGCTGAAGATGTGTGGATTAGCCTAGGAGGAAGGTAAAGTCCCAGAGGATTGGAAGTCAGGTATAATTATCCCCCTGTACAAAGGAAAATGGGAAAAAAGAAGTGTGTGGCAATAATAGTGGCAATTGTCTTCTTAGTGTAACAGGAAAAGTATATTGTGGGATACATATTGACAGACTTACGGAAATAACAGAGGAAATAGTTGGAGAAAAACCGGGAGGTTTTAGGAAGGGAAGAGGTTGTGTAGACAAGATATTCATTCTTAGGTCTTTAGTGGAAAAGTTTCTAGAAAATGGAAAAGTTGCATGCAGAGTTCATGGATCTGGAGAAAGCATATGACAGGATGGATAGACAAGGATTGTGGAGAGTATTTAGAATGTATGGAATAACTGGGAAGTTGTTGAATGCCTTGAAGAGTAGATATGAGGATGCTGCCGTGCGTGTGGACAGTGAACTGAGTGAATTTTTCTATTTGAAGGTTGGATTGAAACAGGGATGTGACATGTCTCCATGGTTGTTCAATTTGTATATGGATGGGGTTATAAAAGAGATACAAGGTAGGGCAGTGGATGTTAGAGCGGCCCTAATGAGGCAGGGCAGGGTGTGGAAACTCCCTGTACGGTTGTTTGCAGTTATTACTGTATTGTTAAGTGAAGACGAAGGGGAGCTGCAATGCTTTGTGAATGAGTTTCGAAGAGTGTGTAAGAAACGAAATCAAAAGGTGAATCGGGAAGAGTGAAGTTATGATCGTCGAGAGAAATGAAGTCACTGAATGTACAGTGAGGTTGGATGAGAAGGAAATGGATAATGTGAGTTCATTTAAGTACTTAGGTAGTGTGATGAGTAAGGATGGAAGTTCAGAGGGTGAAGTGCTTGAAACGGTACAACAAGGAAGAAAAGCAGCTGGTTCTTTGAAAGCAGTGAAAAGAAACCGGGAAGTGAGCATGGAAGTGAAAAAGGTATTGCATGACTGTATTATCATACCAACTCTAACGTATGGAAGTGAAGCTTGGACCTGTTTGGGGGGACAAAAGTCAAGAGTGAGAGTAGTGGATATGAGTTGAGGGGAGCATGTAGAGTAACATGGAGAGACAGGCTGACAAATAAGGAAATGAAGGAGCTCTTTGGTGTGGATGTGGATGTGATAGGAAGCGTTAAGAGAAACACACTGAGGCGATTTGGCCACGTGGAGAGGATGGAGAGCGAGAGACTGACGAGAGAGTGTATGTACGTGAGGTGGAGTGGGGGAGAGGGAGGGAGAGGCCATGGATGTGGCAGAGGGATGGAGTGGAGAGGTTTATGGGGTTTATGACAGAAGGGGTGTGTGAGCTGGGAGTAGGGCAGTGAAATGGCAATGAACACGGCGACATAAAGGCGATTTGTTTGTGGCCACCCCTTACAGGGTTAAGGTGTCTGGTAGTAGATAGATAGACAGAAGTATAATGAGGAATTAAAGAATTGTAAAAGTTTTCCACTGTGCGTGTCTTTATATGGTATCCACTTGTTAGCTGAAGAATAGTGATGATGCCTGACAGGTGTGGGCGTCCGTCATCAACTCATTCGATACAGTGTCTTCTTTAAAGATGCGACAACTGTGTTTCAGCCTGCCCGGGTCACGTGACCCACAGGAGCCAAGTTGCCTCCCAGTGGGGTGGGTAAGTTGAATGGCCAGCACACTTTTTTGCTTTTATCTGTGATTAACCAGGTTTCTTCATTAAATATGCCTTGCTGTGTTTCCTGGCGATATTCTACCAAACCTGGACAAGGGAAGATTATGCTCAAATTTCCAAGAAATTCTCAGATGAAATTTACAGGAAATAAGAATCAGGTGGGAAAATTGGAGAACAAATGATGACACCTCAGCAATAAGTTTAAAATGTGTTTTTTAAAGAAAGATATTACCTGTAATACTTACATTTCATCCCCGAAACAATTCTTTGTCATACAAATTAAATAATTTTTTAGGATATCCCCGGCAGTCTTGTAAATTATGGTCATATTCATCTTGTAACTTATGGTCATATTCATTTTGTAACTTATGGTCACATTCTTCTTGTAACTTATGGTCATATTCTTGAACAAAAATTGTCTTGCCACAACTGCAGACTCCAGCATTGTGGCATGGAATTTAACTGGTGGTAAGCTTAACGATTCAAAAACATCTACATTCTAATTCACCTATAATTCACATTTTTTGCATTTTCAGATGACTACCAAGAACTTCCTTCCACTTTATATGCTTTCCTTTTTTTATGCAAGGAAGAAGGAACCAAGGGCCATGAGACCGCAAACCGTTCCTTCAAAAAAACAAAAAAAAACGAGAGAGCCAAATTCAAGATCCGTTCATTTCGAGATGCCTGGACACACTGTGTTTGAAAGACTGAAGATCATAGGCAGTAGGATATATAGACAGAGGGAGACAGTGCCAGAGTTGGCCTGTTGCATAAGTCAAGGACTGGGAATAACGGTTAACTCTTGCATTAGAGAGTTGGACAGAAAAAGAATGAGAGATTGTTGCTATGTGGGTGCTAAGTGCCCGTAGTAGAGGTGGAGGGATGTAAGCAGAAAGTACAGAGGAGCAGTGACCATTGCAGTAGCGATGGAAAAGGGATAAAGATGCATCAGTGCGGCAAAGAGAAAGAGTTTGAAGGGAGGAAGTAAGAGGAGGAGAGTTAATGAGACAAAAAGCCTTTGCCTCCACTCTATTGAGAAGAGCTGTATGTGGGGAGCCTCCCCACACATGAGAGTTGTACTCTACACAGAGGCCATTAAAACCCATGTATAAAGTCGACAACTGTGTGAGGGTAAAGAAGGTACAGAGTCGGCTTAGCACACCTAATCCCTTGGAAGCAGATTTCACAAGAGATGTAATATAATCTTTCTAAGATAAGTCCCGAGTGAATGAAATCTGAAGCATGTTCAAGAATGATGCAGGATTGACCTGGATATTATTAAACATCAGTGGGTACTCCTGTGGAAGAGTTTGCTGGGATGATAGATTGTAAGAACTGAGTCTTTGATGCATTAAAAACAACAAGATTGTTTTTACCCCAGTCAGAAGTACGAACCAAGTCAGACATTAGGTGTGCCCCATCCCTTGTTTGTCGATGTAACTGCTGAGATGGACGTTGCTGGAACCGAATGGAAAGGTGAAGGTGGAATCATCAGTATACGAGTGGATAGGGTTAGATGTACGGCTTAGAAGATCGTTGATGAATAAGAGAGCAATACTGTTGATAGGTCTAGGAGAAGACGATGGCCATATACAACAACGGCTACAGAACAACCAGAAAGGAAGCTACAGATGAAGGCACAGATAGAAGGATAGGAACCGTAAAGAGCAGTTTGGAAATTAAAGATTTATGCTAGACTCGATCGAAAACCTTTGAGATGTCAAGTGCAATAGCAAAGCTTTCGCCAAAGTCCCGAAAGGAGGATGACCAGGAGCCTGAAAGGTAGGTGAGAAGCTCATCAGTGGAGTATCCCTGACGGAACCCATACTGACGATCAGAAAGAATGTTGTGATAGGGAAGATGCTTTAAATTTTTTCTGTTAAGAAATGACTCAAAAACCTTTGAGACACAGGATGTTAAAGCAATTGGATGATAGTTAGAGGATTGGGAATGGTCACCCTTTTTTGGAATGGCTGAATGAGAGCGAACTTCCAGCAAGAAGGAAAGGTACAAGTTGATATACAAAGGAGAAAGAGTTGAACAAGGCAGGGTGTAAGCGCAGAAGCACAGTTGTTGCGGACAACAGGAGGGACTCCATCAGGCCCATATGCCTTGTTAGTACTGAGGCCAATGATGGCAGAAAATACATCAGCTGAAGAAATTTTTATGTCATCCATGAGGAAGTCAGAGGGAAAAGTGATGTAGGAACAGCACTGTAATCGTCTAAGGTGGAATTGGAGGAGAAAGTCTGAGCGAAGGGATCTGCTTCATCAGTAGAAGAAATAGCTAAAGAGCTATCATAAAAGAAAAGAGGAAGGAGGAGTGATGAGGTAAAGGTGTTAAAAGGTTTTTGGCAAGGTGCCAGAAGGAGCAGGAAGATTTCGAGTTCGAGACTTAAGAGCATTTAGTACGGCTGAAATTATTTTTGGAAGAGCGAAGACCAAACTTAGCATGATTCCGGGCAGAAACATGAAGACCATTTGATCCAGGGTTGGGCTGGCTCTGGTACCTTTTATAGGCCCTCTCCTTGTTGTGGACAGCATTAGAACAAGCGTCATTAAACCAAGGCTTTCTTGCATTAGTCAAAGGATATGAGAAGGGAATGTATGCTTCCATTCCCAAGAGAATAACCTCCGTAATGCGCAAGGCACACTCAGATGGCTCACAGCCATGGAAGCAATAATCACTCTAGGGAAAATCAAAGAAGTACTGCCTGAGGGCTTCCCAATCAGCAGCTCCAAAGTGCCACAATCGACGTATCTTTGGTGGGTCCACAGGCCGTACCGGAGCGATACGACTGATTATGGTAATAAGGTTGTGATCGAAGGAGCCCAACGGAGAGGAATGGTTCCTAATATAAGCAGAAGGAATAGTTATAAGGAAGAGGTGAAGTATGTTGAAGCTCTCACAAAACGGTCAGGGATATGGGTAGGGTGCTGTACAAGCTGCTCTAGGTCACCAGGTTGATCGGTGAAAGGAGAGGAGAGTCAAAGGTGATGGTGAACATTGAAATATCCTAGAATGGATATTTCAGAGAAATAAGAAATAGATAGAATGTGTTCCATCGTAGAAGTAAGAGAGTCGAAGAATTTTTCAAAGTCAGTAGATTTAGGGGATAAGTAAACAGCGCAGATATATTTAGTCAGAGAATGACAAAAAGCCGAAGCCAGAGAGTAGAGAAATCAGAAGAATCAAGTTCAGGAACATGAGAACAAAATTAGTTGTTCCTAGCAATGGTATTCAAAAATCGTACATATGTGGTATTCCTTGAAAGAGTTGTTAGTTGTAACAATCGTAATGAAGATTTTTGAAAATATGATTAAAGACTGAATATTATATTTAACGTTTTTTTGGAGGTTAATAAATTATGAATTACTCCATAAGTCATCACAGGAAACAGAAATTAAAGTCTTTACTTCATATAAAATGAAATGGATATAAAATTTCAGGGTAAGCCTAAAAATAAATATATTGCCACACCAGTGCCACAATCGTGCCTAAGCATAAAAACTTAATGTAGACTTGACAGTTATGCAAAGAACATTTTTAAAGCATATGACTAATAGGCTACGGTGTTCACACTCTTATAAATTTTGTGGAAGCATGGGCCGACAGCTTTAATGAAGTCATCCTTTTTTTTTTTTTTTTTACGTGAAAGGTTCTGCAGGAAACAGTGTTGAATTGGCTTACCCTGTTTTATAAGTATATAACAATTGGGGTTAAAATGAAAGTAGATTTTTTTTTTTAACAGCGACATCCAACCTAACCATTCTCTATATATCCTCATATTATCAAGCATTGTCCGTCATAAACGATGTAGGAAGTTATAAAACAAGATATATACAGTACCAACAATGGATAAAGTAATCAAAGTAAGAATTAATGAAAAGGAAACAATAAAAATGGAAACGAAAACAGGGAACAGCGCAGAGCAATAAAGCGAGCATTGGGAGAGGCTGGGACGCAACATGGCGCCCAGTCGCCTGCTGTTCCAATTCTGTACATAGAAGGTGCAGTCTATACCTCTTTTTCAAACAATCATCATACTGTAATCTGTTCATTTCGTCTTGGAATAAAATTGCCATTTCTCCATCTTGAATGCTGGGCAATAACAAAAGATTAACATTAGAATATGGTGCTAGTAACGAAGAAGTGCTGTGCAAGAGTCAAAACCCATTTATTGAAATATCCAACCACAGTGCCACAGGAAATAAGCTGCAAAAGGACAAAAGTCTGGGCCACGTTATAGTGAATGAACGATAGTAGCAGAGCTAGGCACTTCCACGATCACTTCCACAAACAGCAAATTCCGCAACTGCAGAAGTGTGATTTCGTTTGCGGATTTCCATGTGCGACAAATTCCAAGCAAATTCGCGGCTATGTGCTTGCGGAAGCACTTCCGCAAACACAAATCTACCAGCGAACATCTACAGTACGTTGCCTAGCCTGGCAGGTGGCGTCAGGGTGAATCTTGCTCGCTGGTGCTGCAAGCCACTCCCGCACTCTTGCCATATGTACAATAAATATTGTACATGCACGATATCTTCACCTTCGGTACGATGTACTTACATGTAGCAATTTTCTTTATCGTACATTTTATATGACAATTTTACAATTTCTTAAAAAACACATACAGAGAGAGGGGGGGGGGGGTGAGAACGGCTGAGTATCAGATTAATTTCTTTTAGATATTCACTGGCATCATACCAAGCTTCCATGAAAGGAGTGAAAATGGGTATAAGCCAAAAGGAGGCAACGTCCGTACTCGTGATTAAATAATGAAGCATAAAATTGTTATAGCAAGTCATATTCTGCTTTGCTCTAGAGGGTTCCTCACTACATTTTCTTGTTTAACATAGAAGCATAGAAGCCAATAATAAGGTGAAAAGTACGAAGCCTCCCAATCCACCAAGAATATGACCTTTAGTCTAAACTTCAAATTGCAAGACTTATAGCATTGCCAGTGCCAGTATTTCAATCTCAACAAAAATCATTTGATAGATAAATAAAAAATTAAGAAACATACGAAATGACTCTGAACACAATTTTACCATTTTTCTTACCAGACAACCACCGTTCTCCATGCGAATCAATATAGATAGATAGATAGATGGATATACTGTACATTGGAGTTGTTTTAGTTGTTGGAGGAGTCTGACTGTGACTAAGGAGTGAGGACTTGAGGAGGTTAGAGCCGAGGAATAGAGGTGGATTGGTGTGTCAACTTGTCATGTGTGAGCTGTGAAATGTAGTGATTTAATTCAATTATATACAATAGTGAAGGATTAACCCTTTTTTTTAATAAAAATTCTAATGTACTAATAATAATAATTGAAATATATATTTTAATTTTACTATAACTATAATTTTATATATCCCATTCATTACTTTAGACAGTTTCCAAACATCAGTACCTACTGTTTGTCAAAACAGAGTAAGTAAAGATATAACTGCAGTAAGTGAGTAACTAGAGATGATTTATAACCCCTTGATGATGAAAAATATCATCCTAAACTTAATATAATCCTCTAATGGTATCCAGAAAAAGATGAAACTAATGCCATAGTACTGAGGTCTGCGTTTGCGTTTTTGCATTTGCGGAACTACACATTTCAAGAATTTTGCGAATTTGCAGTTGCGAAAGACATTTTTTTTTAGTTTGTGGATTTGTGTTGCTGAATTGAATTTTCATTTGTGGTGCCCACCTCTGGATAGCAGTAATAGTACTTGTGATAGTAGTGTAGTTCTTTTAATTATTTATTATCATGCTTTTGCCCATCTATGGTGGAGGAGGCACTGAGTGACTGGTCTATCCATGCATGCGTTTGCATGCACATGCATGCGTGCGTCTGTCCGTAACACTTTTCTGGACCCAATATTTCCTGAAGCCATTGATAGATTTCCACCAACCTTTTGGCGATGATGCAGTATGAGGAGATAATGTACTGGTTAGTTCAGCTAGGTCAAGGGGTCAAAGGTCAAGGTCATAGAGGGTCTACTTAGTTTATCTTGTGGGTGTGATATCTCCTGAACCCCTCAGCGGATTACAACCAAACTTTTGTCACTGATACAATATGAAGGGACGATGAACTGATTAGCTCAAGGGATCAACGGTCAAATTCATATGGGATCAGTTTAACTTAACCTTATGGGCATCTGTTCAAAACACTAATGTGGGCACGATATTTCCTGAACCCATGACAGATTTCCACCAAACTTTTGTCAGTGATGTACTTTGAGGAGATGATGAACTGATTATGACATCTAGGTCAAGAGGAATAGGGCGAGAAGGGTTGTGTGTGATGCTAAAGTGGCAGCAGATGAGAGGTGGAGTAGGCGGATGACTGAGAATTTTCAGGAGAATAAGAAAATGTTTTGGAAGGAGGTGAAAAGGGTGCGAAAGGGAGAGTCTGGGAAGGAGGAGCAAGTAAAGCAGAGGATGGAAGGATGTTAATTGAGATGGATGCAGTAAGGAAGAGATGGGTAAAGTACTTTGAAAGATTGTTGAATGTAGAGGAGGAAAGGGAGGCTGAGATTGTGGCAGATGGAAGGGTGCAAGGAATAGATGTGTTGGGAGAGTTGAATGAATCTTTGATCACGATGGAGGAAGTGCGAGAGGCAGTAAAGCAGATGAAAACAGGGAAAGCTGCAGGTATGGATGGGTGTGCTGTGGAATGCCTGAAATGTGGTGGAGCGACTATCGTTAACTGGTTAGTAAGATTGTCGAATGTGTGCTTTGTGCAAGGTATGGTGCTAATTGACTGGGCAAGTGCTTGTGTGGTCCCATTGTATAAAGGTATGGGTGATAAGTATGAATGTACTAGCTTTAGAGGTATAAGTCTGTTGAGTGTGGCAGGTAAGGTGTATGGTAGAGTGTTAATTAAGAGAGTTAGAGAGGGTACAGAGGGAGTGATTGGTGATGAGCAGTGTGGCTTTAGGAGAGGGAGGGGATGTGTGGATCAGGTGTTTGCTGTGAGACAGGTGTGTGAAAAGTATTTAGCGAAAGGTAAGGATGTGTTTTGGGCATTCATGGATTTAGAGAAAGCATATGATAGAATTGATAGGGAGGCTTTGTGGAATGTTTTAAGATTGAATGGGCTTGATGGCAGGTTGCTAAAAGGAGTGAAAAGTTTTTATGTAAATAGCAGAGCGTGTGTATGAGTGGGAAATACTGTGAGTGATTGGTTTCCCGTGAGAGTGGGGCTGCGGCAAGGATGTGTGATGTCACCTTGGTTGTTTAATATTTATATGGATGGTGTTGTAAGGGAGGTGAATGCAAGAGTGTTAGGTGGAGGACTGAGTCTGGTGAATGATGGTAGAGAGTGGAATCTGAAGCAGCTGCTCTTTGTGGATGATACTGCACTGGTGGCTGATTCAGAGGAGAGATTGAGGCAGTTGGTAGAGGAGTTTGGAAGGGAGTGTGAAAGGAGGAAACTGAAAATAAATGAGAATAAGAGTAAAGTGATGAAGTGTACGAGGTTGATAGATGGTAGGAAGATGAATATAGTTTTGAATGGTGAGTTGCTTGAGGAGGTTGAGTGTTTTAAGTATTTAGGGTCACATGTTGCTGCGGATGGAAGAATAGATGCAGAAGTGAAGTTTAGAATGAATGAAGTTGGAAAGGTGCTGGGAGGAATGAAAAAAGTGTTTGGATGTCGTTCACTCAGAATGGATGTAAAGAGAAGGCCGTATGGGGGTGTTGTCGTACCGACTGCATTATATGGGGCTGAAACATGGAATATGGGTGTAGCAGAGAGGAAAAGTCTGAATGTAATGGAGATGAGGTGTCTGAGGAGTATGTGTGGAGTGACGCGTATGGATCGAGTGAGAAATGAAGAAGTGCGAGGGAGAACTGGAATTGTTCGGGAGATGGCTGATCGAGTTGAACAGAGGGTGTTGCGATGGTTTGGGCATATGGAGAGAATGGATAATGAGCGATTGGTGAAAAAGATAACTAGATCGGATGTGAGAGGTGTAAGGCTGAGAGGAAGACCACGAATAGGATGGATGGACTGTGTGAAGAGAGCATTGGATGCGAGAGGGTTGTCTGTTGAGCAAGGAAGAATGGCTGTGCGTGATAGAAATGAATGGAGAGAAATTGTGAATGAATAAATGATGACGCAGCCCTGAGGGAATATTCTCCTGCATTTTGTCTGATCAGTTGATCAGGTCAGGTGTAGGTAAGGGGCTGGATCCATTATGATGTGGCAGGGGTAAACCAGCTTTGCTGTCGGGCCCTGCTGCGGATGTCACTGACTGCACTGCGTGGTTGACCCTCGTGCTGTGTGGTACGGTGAGGATCTGTCCCTTCTCCCCTTTAGGGCTAAGATGCGAATGAATGTGTATGAGTGGATGAGTTAATTGGTAGTGTGTTGACCTGTCTCGGCTACCTCCCTTTTCTTGGGGGAAGCAGCCTAGGTATATAGATAGATAGGTCAAGGGGTCAAAGGTAAAGTTCACATGGGGTCAACTTAGTGTATCATGGTAGGTGCTATATCTCCTTAATTCTTAAACAGATTTCAGCCAAACTTTTGTCAGTGACTCAGTACAAAGGAACGATGAACTGATAAGGTCAGCAACCTCAAGGGGTCAAGGGTCAAGATCATACGGGTGTGGGTGTAATATCTCCTGAACTCCTCAATGGATTTAGACCAAACTCTTTTCAGTAATACATTATGAAGAGATGATGAACTGATTAGGTCAGCAAGGTCAAATGGCCATGGCCAAGGGCATATGGGTCGACTTAGTTTCACTTTAGTCTCATTTCAACCCACAGTGAAGCCTGTCATTAAGGATGTAAGGAGAGTCCTTGTGCAAGGATTGGCGGAGGCATACCGAGCGATGCTTTGCACTGACAGCTTGGGGCCTGAGATCTCCGTGTTTCAATTGCTTAATCATTGTTATTATATTATTATTATTATTATTATTATTATTGTTGTTGTTGTTGTTGTTATTAATATTATTATTTTACTTTTTCTATTATCATTAGTAGTAGTAGTAGTAGCAGTAGTAGTATGATTATTATTATTATTATTATTATTGTTATCATTTTACTTTTATTACNTGTTGTTGTTGTTAATATTATTATTATTTTACTTGTATTATTATTGTTATCATTAGTAGTAGTTGTAGTATGATAATTATTATTGTTACTATGATTGTTGTTGTTGTTGATGTTGTTATCAGTATTATTATTATTTTTGTTATTATTATCATTATTATTATTTTTATTACTATTATCATTATCATTATTATTATTTGTAGAAAGGAAAACAAAAGAGACGTGCAGAAACTTCCCATGTCAATTGTACTTCTCAGTAAAAAATCTAAGTTGAGAGAGAGAGAGAGAGAGAGAGAGAGTTGGCCTTAAATATATTCGTGAATTCTGAAACTTCCCATGTCAATTGTACTTCTCAGTAAAAAATCTAAGTTGAGAGAGAGAGAGAGAGAGAGAGAGAGAGAGAGAGAGAGAGAGAGAGAGAGAGAGAGAGAGAGATAGAGAGAGAGAGAGAGAGAGAGAGAGAGAGAGAGAGAGAGAGAGAGAGAGAGAGTTGGCCTTAAATATATTCGTGAATTCTAGCCAAAATCCACAGTTTCCCAGAGGTTGGCGAGCGAGTGAGTATGATTTTGAGTGAAGGCAAACAGAGGACTGGATGACATGGAGGAGATAATTTTGTTAGTGCCCGCCCCTTACAGAAATAAGCAACTGGTATTTCATACAGATAGAATGATAGATAGAGGTAGATATGCAATGCTTGACAAACTACACACACTCTTATAATTACCCAGATGTTGGCGAGTGAGAGGACAGTAGTGACGGTGATGACCATGGGTGGATTGACACAGGCGGTAGTGTTGGCCAGGGAGTACTTTATCCACTTGTCATATAAACCCGATTCCACCAACGCAAAGACACTGTGTAGACAAAGGACATTTATAAGCTGTAGGAGAGAGAGAGAGAGAGAGAGAGAGAGAGAGAGAGAGAGAGAGACTCTTTATGCATATCAATCAAGGAACTTGGTGTGACATTTACCAAGTAACATTGTGGTATTACCAAGGTTATCGGGTCTAACCGGATACTGAAGACCAGATGACTTTTCGGCTACATACTTAAACAGTAATGACAAATATGGAAACAAAACAGTATATGCATAAAACATTTATATGATCATAATACGAGTTACTGCATTAATATTCAAACGGCAGTGTTTATTCATGCTGTCTAGTTGAATCCCTAATTGTCAAGTATCATGTGCAGAGTACACATCATATCTTCGACTGCAGTTCATGTAATGCTGTTTGTTATTTACGTAATCGCATTATTCAACAAAGATCGGTTCAGTGTGATGTCCATAAATACCATAATACCCTTGATAGACTCCCTGGCATTCCAGAGATACTGTGACGGCAGATTATACAGCATAGTGCAGGAGGCTAAATAGTGCGTGAAATGTTTGGTACACGTTCATATTGTATCAACGGCACAAACGCTGTTTAACTGATGTGAGCGTGGTTATATCCAGAATTATATAGTCCTCCATACATTAAAATTTTCAATCCTTTATTTTTTTTCCAATTCTTCAGTAATCAAGGGGTGTTTAGCCACATATTCATTTACATATTTGTGCTGTAGAGGGACAACTTCCTAGTGCTAACCGGAAAAAAAAGCCTCTCAGTCTCATTCCTGTCCCACGAGGAGTAGGGTGATAGACTAGAAGTAAACCGCTACTCAACAGCATAATTCAGTCCGCTGGGTGTGATGATGAAACTAAACAACGTAAGGGTTTAGCGCTTTCGTATGTTTTTATGTTGTGGCCATGTGGAGAGGATGGAGAATGAGAGACTGAGGAGGAGAGTGTATGTGAATGAGGTGGAAGGGGAAAGGGGGATAGAGAGACCAAGAATGAGATGGACGGATGATGAGAGAGGGAGATGTCAATTGGAAAAAAGGGCAGCAAAATGCAGAGGGCAGGGCAACTGGGGGACGATTTATTTGTGGCCACCCCTCAATGGATTAAGAAGTCTGGTTATAGATAGATGGATTGGTAGATAGATGAATAGATAGACCTTACCTCATCTGGTGGTATCAAGGAGACATGACCCAGAGATAATTATTTTCTTGTCTGTAACTTAAGTATTCGTGTAGTATCAGATCAACTAGCATAAAACACACACACACACACACACACAGATCTGTATTTGTTAATTTCAGTTTCCATATACGTTTTAATCAACAAAATAGCTTGCCTTCTCCATGATGGTAAAATGAAGACAAGAAGATTACACCGGATTCACGTCTGGATGAGCCTGGGGTCACAACAACAAAAACAACAACAAATAAGAAAAACAATAATATACTGCTGCTATTGCTACTACTACTACCACACCACCACCACCACCGTTACTACTACTGCTACTACTACTACTGCTGCTACTAGTACTACTACTACTATTACTTCTGCCGCCACTACTACTACAACAACTACTACTATACTACTACTACTACTACTACCAAAAACAACAACAAATAAGAAAAATAATAATATACTGCTGCTGCTGCTGCTACTACTACTACTGCAACTATTACTACAACTACCACCACCACACCACCTTCACCACCATTACTGCTACTACTACTACTACTACTACTACTACTACTACTACTACTACTACTACTACTACCACTACTCCCACTACTACTACTACTGCTACTACCACCACCACCACCACCACTAGTGCTATTACTACTACTACAACGACTTTTCTCTAATTTCACCTCCATCCATTCGGGAATTATATTGTGAAGATCAAAACCAACTTTCATAATACAGTTTAACATTAGGAATCGTAATGTGAAGATAAACTCTGGCCCTTATCATACAATCCGTTGGCCCGAAACACGCCAACGACTGTGGTTACCAGCCATACATTACTACTGTTATTACTATATCTTTCTCATTAACATTACAGTGTTTATAAAGACATTAATCTACTGGAGTCGCTGGTCTATGCTTCGTAATCCCTACCCACCAGAAAGACAGGCCTGAGGGCTGATGATCTTGTGCCCCTGAGGCATAGGAATGCAAACCTCACGAGGGAGAATGACAGTCGACATCTCATCCAGGTCATAACAGAACTCTTAGGTTGATGCTTCTTCTCAGAAAGAACCTGTGCCAGTCTCGAGGAGAATCTCACCGCCTCTGGATCCATCCCACCTGATGTTGTGAAAACAAGGGCAGTGAATCGACCGTGATCCACATGCTGGATCCTTTTGTGATAGTTTTTGTTTTTTCCCTGTTCATTCCTCTTGTGTGCAGCCTCGAGAGACAGTTCGCGGTGACATGCTGCCATAGGATCTACTACTACTGTACATTCACCACCGCCATCGCTATTCTGCTACTGCTACTACTCCTACTGCTACTACCACCAGTACTACTACTATTGCTACCACCACAAGTGCTACTACTACTACTATCACTACCACCACCACTGTTACTATTATTACCTTTACTACTACTGCTAACTACTTCCATTAACCATAATTCTTCTTCTTAGTCCTCCACGTTTCCTATCTTCACCAATGCTACTATTGCTACCACCACCATTGTTACTACTGCTACTATTACTACCACCACCACCACTGTTACTATTATTACCTCTGTTAGGCCACTACTACTAACTACTTCCATTAACCATAATTCTTCTTCTTAGTCGTCCACGTTTCTTATCTTCAGACTCCTAAATTAAAATGTCGCTCTACTCACATAAATATTTCACTTTAAAAATGTAATTCACTGAATTAGTGTTAGTGAAGGCTATATTTTGGCCACGCATATCTGGGTGTAATGAGTGTTTTTCATCTTGTTTTGATCATTCTCTTCAGCATACTTACCCGCTATCCACAGCAGGCGAGACAGGACTGTTTTTCTGCGCCAATATCGACGATGGTAGTGGTAAGTAGTTGCTCCGGCCAACGTAGAAATCGCACTGACCTGCTCACAAAGAGTTCTGTGATTATTATGACACTTTAAAGAGGAATGCAGAAATACACACGGGTCCGTATTCTCGTCGGTTAAAGAAGCTTCCTAACATTTCCTCATTAGCGATATATTTTTTACTCTGAGTAGTCAAAATCCTTTGTAAATTATTTATGAAGAGTATGGTGATGTTATTATTATATAAAAAAGTCAAGGAGAGTAAGGGGTAAAAAGCAAAATAAGTCGTTGAGGAAAAGGGGTTACGGAGCTTTCCTAACCGACGTGAACATCGGCCTTGGTGTTCTGGGAGAATTGTTTTTTCTTTGTTCCGTTCTTGCACTATTTCTTACTCAGGAAAGTCAAGGTTAGGATAGGTTTGTTTCCTGAGTGCCAAGTTATGTTAGTTTGTTAGTTACGTAAGTATAGGTGGAGTTTTGTTTGAATAAAAACAAAAATGGAAGTGCAAGCATCCTGGGAAAATCAAACTTAGCAAATAGAGCATAATTGTTACATGAAGCGGAAATAAGGGTCAGAGGAGGAAAGGACGAAACTTTGAAGAATTATAAGTGAGGGAATCCTTAACCCCTACACAGCGGGGTTGTCGGAGGTGCGCCGTGCCATTCCCGCTGGGATATTTGCGCTCCGACTGACTTTTTATAAATATTTGCCAAAAATCAGTTATTAGCCCGAGAATATTAAAATTAAATATGCTTATGGCACATACCATCAGCTTTCTCCTGGGATTTTTTTTTTTTTTTAGCACTCGTCGACTACCGTAGGACTTGTGGAGACTTCTGAAGTTGGGTAACTAAGTCTTCACTTTACACTTCCCAGCATCCCCTAATCTGAATACCACTGCCAGATATTATCATTAGAAACACTATTCAATGATTTCCAAGTAGTCTGGAATCCATACTAAAAAAAAAAAAACTGTGAAAGCAATGTAAAATACGAGCGCGTACAAGCCTCCCACTCCCGCTAATTCGCCGATGGTGTTCTGTCATTTCTTACTCATATACACACTCACACTTTATTATTTCTAGTACGTTATTATACTTATATATATCTACATGCCTTTACTGCTTCCCACACGAAGATTAGTTGGGACAGAGGTCACAATGCCTTTTATAATAGGCGCAAAAGCAGCAGAAATGGAAGGGAGTCATTTCACAGTGAAGGACGAGAGTGAACTGGCTGTATCTCGGTAGCAAAGAGTTGAAAATGTCAGCTGCTAATGTATATGCTAAGAAATAAGTCGTAGGAAATCTAGACAATGCATATAAATTAGGTAGTTACAGGTGAATATAAGTATCACCCAGGGTTCTCCCTTTCTTTATTATATACATTTATATTACGAGAGTAGCTCATTCAGCATATATCACGGGGAAAAAAGTAGGGGAAATTAGTGAACGAGTGCAGGTTGGATGTTGCCAAGTGATAATTAGCCAATTCCAGGTGTATGGCACTATCAATTACCTTATTATATATATATATATATATATATATATAATTTTGTATAAGAAATGGGCATAGAGGCTCATTTCAATGGATGAAAACAGTGGAAAAATCCGGTAAATATTTTAGCGCAGATTGGCTGAGCAGACGACACGAGAGGGTAATGGAGGGGAGGTAGGGAGGGGATTCTAGAATGGAGGAAAATGGATAAATTGTCAACAATGGATGGGAGTACTGATGACATTAGCAGCTCTGACTATTTTTGGACATTGGCAGTGCTGATAGATGATACAAGTCACCACCTGAAAACCCAGGGGAATTAAAATTAACTCAGTCACTCAAGTAACGCCCCGCAGTATGATCCATTGCACCCGACTGTCACCAAAGTGACGACTCGTGGTTCGTGGTTAAGGGGTTAACACAAATAACTGTATTAACATGGATCCAAATTGAAACCATAACCGAGTTAGGGTGATGGATGATCTTATGGCCGCTTTATTGACAGATTTAGATTTAAAACTATTTGTTCTTAGATTTACACATAATGGTTACATATAGATTTAGATGTGATTTTTTTTATTGATTTAAATCTGAAGCGATTTTTCATATATTTATTTTTTTAAACGTATTTTTCATATATTAAGATTGAGGTTATCTTTTTCACAGATCTGGGCTTTTTTCATATATTCTGATATTTGGAATTTTTCATAGATTTAGATATTATTTTTTCATAGATTTAGGGAAGTTATTTTTTTCATATAATTAGATTCTTACGTCCTCGTCCCACACTGTCGCAGGCTCTAACAGCAGTTCTGTGGTACAGTGGTAGAGTGTGCGTCTCGCACGCTGGTGGAAATGGATTCGCCTCCCGCCAGAGTTGTTAAAACTTTGGGAAGCGTTCACCGAGCCACTGACCGCTTTGGCGGACATAAGGGGTGCTGTGGTAGAACCAGTGTCGCATACTAGTATGCTTGCACCCAGTCGGCTGATGGCGGGCCGATTACACTTGGTTCACAGACTACACACATCCAAAGCCACTCCAACACAACAATCACACTTACAAGCACCTCTCATCCTACATACA
Organism: Birgus latro; assembly: GCA_018397915.1. Lineage (NCBI taxonomy): Eukaryota > Metazoa > Arthropoda > Malacostraca > Decapoda > Coenobitidae > Birgus > Birgus latro. Next base: position 66,018 of record JAGKTI010001290.1, on the reverse strand, counting down.
ATCTCTGGAGAACACCACATGTTGGTGGAGTGGAGATACAGAGATTGTTCAGTATGGGAAGGACATTGCCCAGTGAATAATTCTTCATAGGGTCAGCCTTTCAGTGTACAGTCATAAGAAAAAATATCGTTACCCTTCAGAGCTATGCACTATGACACAACGACGAAGTGCTGTGGAATGATGGGACAGGAAAGTTTGTACCGCAAACCCGTCAATGTCGGTTATGTGATACACAGATATTAGAATATGTGCTAGAGGTCATAAAAGCTAATTAGATAGTTTGGCCTCTGTGCAGAGATAATACGTTTTATTATCCGGCACCGAATTCATTAAATAAAAATATATCAGAATGGTGTAGAGTCGGCAACACACATGCAAACGGGCAATAAGTATGTGCACCCATGCCAGACGTATGATAGTAATTCAGCCGATGTAAGCCAAGTTAATGAATTTCAATTACATAATGATATATTGCTTTCTACATATAATAAATGTTGTGCAGAAGAAAAATAATAATACGTGTTCAGTCTCATTGCTTTAATATTTTGTATACCCACCCCCCTGCTCATGCACCCCAGCAACACTATCATTAAAAAAAAAAAAGTCAATGCCTATAGATTTAATACCCTTAAAAATAATTTATTTGTTATATTGTATACATAATAAGTGCTGAATCGTAGGAAAATAATGAACGTGCCCAGTTTCATTATTAATCCCGGCGGGGCACTCAAGGTAAAGCAAAAACGTCCTATTTTTCCCCGCCATATGGCTCATTCTTGCTCACTATTCCAACTCTTGTAATGGGATCGTGATATGGCAACAATAGATACGGGAGGGGCGAACAGCAAGGATCCGCCCACATAGCCCAGCTAACGTACGATCCGCATCGAACACTCCTGGAGGTAACGATACTTTTTCTTATGACTGTACACAAGATCAGCTCAGACGTCATAATGACACAGGCTCCTGACGTTCATTGTCATTATTTTCAAAGTAATTACACTGTTTCACAGCGCCAGTGCTACACTAACTTCACAAAGCCACAAGTAAAACTGGCTGAACTACCTCAGTTCTTTCCCCCATCCTTTTATAACCTTCCTCACTACTCGATTGTTCTAGGTGCTCCTAGCGACAACAGTTCCAAGTTGGAGACATCCAAAATTATATTACATAATTTACCAAACAATCATCCAGATACATTATAGAGAAAAAAATAAAAATTATTGCATTACTTTACAACATACCTCTGATCAAAACAGCAGGCTACCTGGCAACTCTGGCAACTGAAAATGCACGAACCATAGGGAATATTCCAGTACCTCTCACTAGCACTCCTGCTTCTTAACATTGCCCCCTCCCTAGTCCTTCTGTCATCCCGACAAAACTGTACAGTATTTACAAACCTAATCTGAAATCCAAATTAAACATTTAATTATACACTAAATAGTTCTTCAACTTATTGGGTTTTCTTCTATGCCATTGTCACGAATTTTCTCATTGTAACGTTATGTTAGGTGAATCGTGACATCGAGCGATAATTTTTGAATTGTCGGTTTGGCGCGGTACCGTTATGCGCCAGTCGCACCATCTTTCCGCGCTCGTCGAAATACGTATTCAAATCGGAGCTCAGTCTGTCTGTAGACACGACGCGCGGCGGTACGCCTCTCTAGGCTTTAGTGATTTCTTAGCGATTTCAGATTTCAGCTTGTATTGGCGTGTGTCCTGCAGCTCCCACCCACTTTGGTGATCGTCGCAGCAGCTCGGTTTCATCCATACCGATTAGTATTTTCTTGTTTTTTCCTAGGCTTAAGCTTTTTGAGATATTTAGCTGTTTGTCTGAGTGAGTGAGTGCATTCCCTTCCTTAGATTTGAATTGGAGTCATGTAACGTAAATTTATTTGCTTGTATTTAATAAATTTACAGTTCGTTTTCTTGAGCTTTGTTAAATGTAACAGTCGTGTTTAATTTTCCCACTTATTTAATATAGTTTTGCTACTCCACGTTAGCACAACTCTTTGTATTAAATCACGACTGGTACTTAGGCCAGCTTTTGGCATTAATCCTTAAATCCGTTGTGCTAGCTAGGAGTTTGGCTCAGCCAAGATCCTGTTTATCTTTATTATTATCATTTTTGATTGTTAAGGGGAGAAACTAACTTTCTTAGAGGCCAACGGTACAATATTACAGCCTAATAGAGCGTCTAGTCTCTGCTGTGTACAGTTGAGAAAGTCTATAAATTCTCGACTCTAGAGAATTGGCGAAGTGAGCCAGCATAAAGTGAAATCGCTGCTCGATTTCACAAGTCTATTCCCTCTCAGTAAATGACTCGATAGTCGTTCTTAGCACACATAGCTATACATTGTATACCCGAGTTATACAACATCATCGTCCTTTTGAAATACTTAAATTTCCCTTGACATCTGGCGACCTCACGCCAGGTTGAAAACATAAATTTCTGCTGACATCTGGCAACCTCATTCCAGGATAAACTCCTAGCCTAAAATTATTACCGAATCACTTACTCACTTATACTTATCAGTCTCGGTTGTCACTCAGTCTCAAACTAAGCATGATGGAATCCAGTGCATTCGTGCAAGAAGCTAAGGATATGGGGCTTACTAACCCCCAGGAAATTCGAGATTATGTCCAATCGTGCTTCAATTACGAGTAGCAACGTGAAAATGCCGCCCGTGAAGAGCGGAAAATTCAGCGCGAGCATGAGAAAGAACAACGTGAATATGAGTGTGCTGAACCCGAGGCACGTGAAGCACGTGAGGAACGTGAGCGCGAGGCACGTGAAGCACGTGAGGAACGTGAGCGCGAAGCACGTGAAGTACGTGAGGAACGTGAGCACGAGGAACGTCAAAAGCAGCATGAGTACGAAGAACGGCAGAGAGAGAACGTGAACATGAGTTGGAAGTCCTAAAGCTAAAGCGAGACTCCTTGGCTTCAGGCACACCGGGTGCAGCCAGTCCAAACTCCCCTACTGCTCTTCCAGCACCTTTTCTAGCAACTCCACGTCTCAAGCTTCCCTCTTACAAGGAAGGTGAGCGAATCGAGCAATTTATAGCTCGTTTCGAAGACATGGCAAACCTGTACGGTCTGGATGAGGCAGCTAAGCGGCTTCAGTTCCTTAGCCTGTTTGAGGGCCCTGCCCTCGACATTCTCCACAGAATTCGCGGAGATAATTTCACGTATGAGATGATGAAGACCGCGCTCATCAAAGCATACGGTCTTACGGTTGATCATGCTAGAAATCAGTTCATGAAGGCGCGTCTCCAGGAAAAGGTGATAGCTGTTCAGTTCCTTGACTGTCTCACGGCATATTTAGGCGAATGGATGGAGAAGGACGAGACTCCCAGCACACGAGAGGGAATGATTGACCTCGTGCTGCGCACACAGCTGGAAAAGTCGTGGCCTGCTGAGCTCATGGCCCAGCTCAAGATGTCCAAAGTGAAGGACGCATCCCAAATGGTACGAACCGCTGATGCTTTCTTTAGTGTGTACGGGTACAAAACTCATAAGCAGCAGTCCTGGAACAGGACAGACACTGCTAAGTCTGGTAAGCAGTCTCAGACTAAACCCCAGCATCAAGGCCGTTCTCAAAATAATGGTCATGGTCCAAGCAAACCGTAGAAGGACCAGGGGCAGAATACACAGAAACCTGACTGGAAGAGGTACAAGCAGTACTCTAACCAGCAGAAGTATCCCAACCAGCAGCAGTACCCTAAACAACAGCAGTATCAGCCACGCAATCGCCAACCGGGACAAACCAACTTTTCGACACCAGCCCCAGTGTATCGGAGGCAGGAGGCGAATGCAGCCTTCATTCCTCAACAAGCGCACGATGGTGCCGTCCCCACCAGCACAGATCCTTCACAGTTCACTAGTCCCCCTGAGACGGTGAACTCTCCTCCACAGGCCGTCAGTGCTCCTGCTCCCCAGATGGTGAGTACAGCTCCTCATGCATCTATTTCGGGCACGATCCCTAAGGCAAATACTCCTGTCAGGTTTGAAGAGATGTGTGCCATGCAGCCTTATCAATGGCTGGCCGCATCCTCCACAGGCCCTCCCACAGGTAACAGTGCCTTCCTTGTTCAGCCAGGGTTTGTGGGAGGTGTTTCTGTTAATGTACTGAGAGACAATGGTTCCTCAGGTTGTACTGTCAGGCAGAGTCTTGTTTGTCCTGAAGAGTATACAGGCAGACAGATCCAAGCTCAGCTTATTGACGGATCAGTGAGATTGTTTCCTGAGGCATGTATCCAGGTAGCATCTCCCTTTTACACATGTTCAACAGTTGCAGTTGTCATGCAAGAACCTTTGTTTGACCTCATAATAGGCAATATACCAGGTGCCAAGCATAGTTGCACCCCAGATGTCACTACTCAGACTTCGGCTGCAGTAACACGAGCCATGGCCACGGCTCCAAATTGTGTTGCCCCAGTGGCAATTGCATTGCCGCAAGATCTGACTTGTAGTCAAGATGTTGTCCAAGAGCAACAGACTGACCCGACCCTTGCTGTTGTGCGGAAGAAACAAAAGGGTAAAGTGACCAAGTATTCACGGGGTGGACGAGGCAGGTTCCCTCGTAAACAAGGACGGCTCTACCGTGAGTCACGAACACCCGAGGGTGAGGTTCGACTGCAGTTGGTCGTTCCCGCAAACTACCGCCAAGCAGTGTTAGAATGGGGTCATTGTTTAGCATCAGGAGGTCATATGGGCTAAAGGAAAACCCAAGGCCGTATCCGTGCTGACTTTTTCTGGCCAGGAATGGGACAGGAAATTGATAGTTTTGTGCACTCCTGTAATGTGTGTCGACGTACCACCATTCAGGAAAGTTTCCTTCCTGCGCCGGTTGAATCCACGCCCATAATCTCTGAGTCGTGTGAGAGAGGGCAGTGGTAATGTGAGTATCTGTTGTACACTGGGTTCCCTAAGCCTGTGCTGTTCTAAGAGATTTGAGGAATCCAAGAACTAGCTTGGTTCCCAGTCAGTAGTATGTGATTAATGTGGGTGTCTGTTGTACACTGGGTTCCCTAAGACTGTGCTGTTCTAAGAGATTTGAGCAATCCAAGAACTAGCTTGGTTCCCAGTCAGTACTATGCTGCTGAGACCTCACGTCTCGCTTGTTGGCCCCACAGGACATAATATGTCTGGGGTCTGTACATACATATGTACTGTAGCTTATAAGTGCATCGTAGATTAAGGTAGGTTAAGGTGGAAGTCCGAGACCCTGCAGAGGCAATCTGAGGCTGTGTTTGAACTACCTTGTGGTGTATCTCGAGCCGTGGGCCTCCCTGAGGATTCCCGGAGATTACCCAGAAGCCACATGTGTGTTCACACCCACGCAGGGTGTTAAAATGTGACCTGCCCAAGTTTGCATAGGGATTCTCGACTTACCTTTATTAGTTATAAGTGCACCATAGATTAAGGTAGGTTAAGGGGGGAAGTCCGTGACCCTGCAGAGGCAATCTGAGGCTGAGTTTGAATTACCTTGTGGTGTGTCTCGAGCTGTGGGCCTTCCTGAGGATTCCCGGAGATTACACAGAAGCCACATGAGTGTTCACACCCATGCAGGGTGCTAAAATGTGACCTGCCAAGTTGCATAGGGATTCTCGACTACCTTTACTAATTATAAGTGTGCAGTCACAGTGAACCCAACCGAGGACACCGAGGACAATCGGGCAGTCGAGGTGACAAGCCCTTTCTAATGATAAGTATAGCTATAAGTGTGCAGTCACGATGAGCCCAACTGAGGACACTGAGGACAGGTGGGTAGTCGTGGTGCGATCCCAGCCGAGGGCACCGACGACGAGCCCTTTATTAGGCGTAAGTGTAGGTTAAAAAAGGCAACTATTAAGGAAATAATGGCGACATATGTACAAAATTTGCTGTTAACTGACTTTCAGCCAAAGAGTACTTTCTTTTGTGTGTGGATTGATTGCTGGGTGGATGAAATTGTAATTTAGTGCAACTCCTTTTATTGACACTATTGATACTCCACCTTGACTCATCCCACAGGTACAGTCATTGGGTGAAGAAGATGTCCAGGACCATTGATTGTCTGCTGCATGCTGGCACTTCATCTCCTCTGCCCACGTCGCCTTTATTATTGCATTAACATGTATTATTATTATTGCTTACACGTAGGTACTGTTACACTACAACTGTCACACCTACACCGTGTATCACATACACCACGCTACACAACAATTAGTTGTCAATGTAAATGTAGCGAATTTTCGCTCAGTTGACCTGAGTACAGGATTTTCCAGTGTCGTCTCGGAGTTTTTCTCTCAAGCTTGCTTTCCTTAACGTAAATACGAGGTTTTTATGCTCACAGGCGACACTGTTTTCCTCCTGTAACAGGATAGTACACACACCACAGTGTGAATCTTGTGTGACTGAGCTAGGATGCATATATATATATATATTGTATATAATGTCAAATTTTACTAGTGTAAAATCTGAATTATTTCAGGGGCGTAGTGTCACGAATTTTCTCATTGTAATGTTATGTTAGGTGAATCGTGACATCGAGCGATAATTTTTGAATTGCCGGTTTGGCGCGGTACCGTTATGCGCCCATCACGCCATCTTTCCGCGCTCGTCGAACTACGTATTCAAATCAGAGCTCAGTCTGTCTGTAGACAAGGCGCGCGGCGGTACGCCTCTCTAGGCTTTAGTGATTTCTTAGCGATTTCAGATTTCAGCTTGTATTGGCGTGTGTCCTGCAGCTCCCACCCACTTTGGTGATCGACGCAGCAGCTCGGTTTTATCCATACCGATTAGTATTTTCTTGTTTTTTCCTAGGCTTAAGCTTTTTGAGATATTTAGCTGTTTGTCTGAGTGAGTGAGTGCATTCCCTTCCTTTGATTTGAATTGGAGTCATGTAACGTAAATTTATTTGCTTGTATTTAATAAATTTATGGTTCGCTTTCTTGAGCTTTGTTAAATGTATCAGTCGTGTTTAATTTTCCCACTTATTTAATATAGTTTTCCTACTCCACGTTAGCACAACTCTTTGTATTAAATCACGACTGGTACTTAGGCCAGCTTTTGGCATTAATCCTTAAATCCGTTGTGCTAGCTAGGAGTTTGGCTCAACCAAGATCCTGTTTATCTTTATTATTATCATTTTTGTTTGTTAAGGGGAGAAACTAACTTTCTTAGAGGCCAACGGTACAATATTACAGCCTAATAGAGCGTCTAGTCTCTGCTGCGTACCGTTGAGAAAGTCTATAAATTCTCGACTCTGGAGAATTGGCGAAGTGAGCCAGCATAAAGTGAAATCGCTGCTCGATTTCACAAGTCTATTCCCTCTCAGTAAATGACTCGATAGTCGTTCTTAGCACACATAGCTATACATTGTATACCCGAGTTATACAAAATCATCATCCTTTTGAAATACTTAAATTTCCCTTGGCATCTGGCGACCTCACGCCAGGTTGAAAACATAAATTTCCCCTGACAGCCATTTTTGACGGTGTCCCAGCTCCTTGGTCCTCTTCCTGAATCACTTTTTCCCTTGGGAAACTGTCGCCATCCTTTTGTGCTTCAGCCCCTTTGTCCTCCTCAAAATCATCGGTTGTTGTTGTGCATAGTTCCTTGAAGACGTCCTAGCTGTACTGTCCTGCCCAATGATACTGCCGCAGGCGTTTCATGCGTGCCACCTTTTGCTGAGACTTCCTGTCTCCCCGAATCTATCCATAACATCTGACTGACATCCAAGCTGTCATATGGCTGCAAGGACTACTCCTCTGCCACAGAGTCCAGACTAAAAACTCTAGATGCTGTGTATCATGCTGGTCTTTGTCTTGTAACTGGCGCTTTTCGGTCATCTTCGATTCCCAGCTTGTTGGTGGATTCTGGTGTGCCTCCCTTAGGTCTGCTGCGTCAGTCTGTTGCAGCGCGGTGCTGACTCCAGATTCTTCGCCTACCAGACTCACTTGTCTGAGAGTGTGTGATGCGACAGTCTTGTTTTTTGTATTATTGTAAGTACCCTCGCATGCCTCGTCCGTTTGGCTATAGAGTTCAGGATATCATGGAGGAGTTTGGTTTGTTGGCAGTACAAGTCAGTCTGGTTCGGATCCCGAGGGTTGCGCCATGGATCTTGTCCAGGGTAACTTTCTGCAGGTCTTTGGCAGGCTCAAAGGATTATGTCGCTCCTCAGTCTCTTTTACAATTATTTTTAGAACATTCTTCTAGTCATGATGGTTCTGTGCCTGTGTATACTGATGGCTCTAAATCCGCCTCTGGTCTTGGTTTTGAAGTGTTATTTCCCAATTTTAGCCGTTGAGGTAGTCTTCCATTGGCAGCCTCAGTTTTTACTGCAGAGTTGTCAGCTATCGTTTTAGCCCAGAAGTTGGTGTTTGTTCACCATGACAATCATTTTACTTTTTTTAGCGACTCTCAAGCGCGCTTTTGGCCCTGGTCTCTATTAACTCCTCCCATCCTTCAGTTTTAGCTATTTTGGAGTGGCTGTTCCTCATTCGTCATCGGGGGAAGAGAGTGAATTTCTGCTGGGTTCCCGCACATGTTGGCGTGGTGGGCAATGAGAGGGCAGATACGTTAGCTAAAGCTGTGGGTTCTCAACAGCCTCCATCCGACTACCCGCTTCCTGCTTCTCATGTACGGTAACATCTTACTTGGGGTCCAGAATTCATACGTGCTGACAGAGACACTGGGTTGGTGTTGCTCATAATAAACTAAAAAAAATCTTTCAGAGAGTGGTTGTGCCAAGGGTTCTCCCCTCCCTGCCACAGCGTTTGGAGGTGGCTCTTGCTAGGCTTCGCATTGGTCACTCTTGGGTTACATATGGGTTCCTCATGAGTGGTGAGACTCAACCGTACTGTGATAATTGCCTTGTTTCCCTTACTTTCCGTCACTTGCTGGTCGAGTGTCCAAGTTTGGGGGACCTACGTCAGCGATTCCTCCATAGGCATAGAGGGACAGATGGTGCCTACTGTGTCTTTTCGATACTTGGTGGAGCCTCTAGCAATTTTACTGATATTTTTAGTTTTCTTCAGTAGGCGGGCCTCCTTCCACTCTTACAAGTAATTGTTAATTTATTATCTATTCTTTTAGACTTTTCAATTTTTTATTCCTAATAACAGTTAATAACTTTATTTTGAATATTCACTTTTTGTTTGCTGCATCTTTTAGCTTGTTGTCCGGTGGCATATGACCCTGGCAGTTGTGCCATCAGATTTTAATACAATCAATCAATCAGTCGTAACATATGACAGGCGGTCCATCACAGTGTAGGGCCCATCCCACGGGCTCTGCACAGCCGATGACAGTCCCTTCCTCCGATGAGGATTGTTTAGCCAAACTTTGTCACCATCACTGAAGCTCACCTCACTTGCCCTGGCATCATACTTGCGCTTCATTACTTCACCTGAAAACTTCAGAGCTCCTCGAACTTGATGATGTACAGTTGAGCAAGTAGAAAGTGTGAAAAAGATATTAGGGAATATGGAGTACACGTATCTTTATGAATGAATCACTCAGAACCTTGAGCCTGTGTCAGGTGAAACGTGATTGGCTAAACTTTTTGAGCAGTGGTGAAGTAAATATTCTCATTATATTTTAAGTAAATATAGGTTAATAACTAATAAGTGGAAGGAAATAATTTATTGAGAATGCTACAGTATTCAGTGAATGAATGTGGTGTATTATAATGAGCTGGTTCTCTTCGTTAGTCAATATCTATTAGTCTGATTCACTTGACTTCGCTTTAGCAGCTTCAAAGATCATGAATCAACGAAACAACCAGCTGACGTGCTGCTATTCTGTGCTATGTTGCTAGTTAGGTTTTACAGATTGCTAACGCTCATTACTCTATTGTACTCCATGTTCGTTCACTAAATACTGTAGTATTCTCAATAAATTTTTCTGTACCACTTATTAATTATTAACCTTCACTTACGTATGATGAGAACATTTGCTTCACCACGACTCAAAAAGTTTGGCCAATCACGTTCCACCTGGCAGAGGCTGTAGGTTCTGAGTGATTCATTCATAATGATACATGGGCTTACTACAGGGAATTGCCAGATGTCTCCATATACCCCAATATTTTTTTCGCACTTTCTACTTGCCGAACTGTACCTAAGCCAGTCTTCTCGAAGATGCTTCACATAGCTGGAGGTGTCTGTAGGCAGCTCTTCACCAGTTGGTCTTCCCATTAACAGACCAAGTGGTGATCGTAGCTCGTGGCCCAGCATCAGTTTTCCAGGGGTGTACCCATTAGACTCATGGGATGCAGACCGATAGGTCATCAGCAACGCAGATAATTTCTGGTCCCCTTTCATCTGTCCTTCTACACAGTATTTAGTTTTTGTCCCAGCTGAAGTTCTCCCCAAGTGCACATGATTGTGGCCTTAATGGAGTCGTCCTGGTCTTCATGGTCCCCAGTAACTTGCAGTACTCACGGAACACAGCCGAGATGAAGTTTCTACCCTGGTCTGAATGTAGCCCTTGTGACATCCCAAAACAACAGAAGAATTCGTGAATCAACACCTGAGCTACAACTACGGCCTCCTGATCTTGGATGGCATAGGCTTCTGGTCACTTTGTGAAATAGTCTATGGCAACAAATATACACCGGTTTCCATTTTCAGTGAATGGCAGAGGTCCAGCAATTTCCACTGCGACTCTTCATTGGTGAACCCACTTGGTAGAGCTGGAGAGGAGCGAAACCACTTTGCTTGGGCCCCTTCTTGGCACAACATGCATCACATGACCAACACTATGCTTCACCATCCTGACACATGCCAGTCCAGTAGAACCTCTGTCGCAGCCAACTCAGAGTTTTCTTCACTCGCAGATGCCCACTAGTGATCCGGTTATGACACTCTCCTAAGACCTCAGATCTCATTTTCTTAGGTACCACCAGTTGCCAGTACTTTTTGAGGCCATCAAGTGTCTCCACTGTCACTCCAGAAGTCTTCCCAAGATGGTCGCTTTGTACTCCATTGCAGCCACTCTTGCACCGGTTGTAAATCTGCATCTTCCATCTGCATCCTCTTCAGGTCTTCTTCAACTGACACTGGCTCTGTCACTGTGGTACGGCTGCATTTCTTGCTAAGATCTTCATTCCTACTACAGTGCTTGCAAAGTGGGTCACAAGGCCAACAACTCAGGCAGTTAGCTTTGCCATGTACTCTTCCAGGACTGTGCTCCAGTTCGTAGTTCTGCTGGTCTAGTTTCCTGAGCCACCTTGCCAGTTGTCCTCCTGCAGCCATCTTTTTATCATCCTTTTTCTTCTTTGGACATTCAGATCTGAAATATCCCACCTCACCACATGCCCAATACCTTTTTGTTACAATTGCAGACTTCTTTGCTCTGGTGGGGGAGGTTGGGGAGGAGTGTGGCGGGCTTCCACACTCGCGCTCCTCTTCCATCAGCCTTTACCCATACCCTTTCCCTTCCCCTTATGGCCTTGTGGAACATCAGGGGGCTGTGGGGAGGAAGTTTGGGAATACTGTGGAGCATAAGACATGCTGGGGAGGGGTTCCTCCTCGCCTCCCTGCTCACTCACTGCACCACGGGTACCAACACGCTCCCTCACCGCCCCAAGTGATCCGCTCCGCTCCCGAACACCACCACATGAGTGCGATGACTCACTCCCGCCACTCTCCCTTTCAATAGTCATTCCCGCCACCACACGTTCAATTTCAATTTCCACTCCTTCCACGCCACTTCCACCCTCCCCAAACAAAACACTAGGCCCATACCTAAGTGTACGATGTGCTGTCTGCTCGGGGCCACTATGGGTGATGTGCTCACGGCTGTATGTGGTAGCACGTCCTACGGGTCCGTCCTCGTCCTTGTCTACGCTTTCAGGCTTCACTTCTTGTAGGGGCTGGAAAGAGGTGGATGGACGTTGTTTGGGTGCAGGCTGGCCCTCTCTAGCGGCCTGATGAGTTATGTAGTGCCGCTTCCTCGGGGAATGGACCTCCTTGTCACTGCTGCTACTCTCCTCCTCTAGCTGCACATAACCTTTGTCAGCGACATCTTCATCCAGTGGGGAGTCACTGTCGCCCGTGAAGTCTTTCAGGGCAGCTTGAATTTCCTCCTCAGAGAGACCTTGGCGCACTATGTCAGACCTGGGTCACTGCTTACAGGTGGGTGACCGAGGCGAGAGTGAGCGCGGGTCAGCTGGGTCACCGAGTGTCCCCGCCTTGCGGTAGGTAGAGGAAGGTCTCCCGCACCTACGCACCAAATATCAAGCGCGAAATTTGAAAATTGTGCAAATTATGAACCTTGCAATTACGCGACATACGGGTATGTTGTCGGGTGTCACCATGACAAAACATTGTGACTTACTCGAACGTCGTCGGGACGCCTTGGGTTAATGTCAGCCATGAGGAAGTCAGAGGTGGGAAGTGATGGAGGAATAGCACCGGAAACGCTTAAGGTGGATTTCGAGGAGAAAGTATGAACAAAGAGATCTTCTTTTTCAGTAGAAGAAATAGCTACAGAGCCATCACAATAGAAAAGAGGAGGGAAGGATGTTGAGGTAAAGTTGTTATAAAGGTTCTTGGCAAGGTGCCAGAAGGAGCGAGAAGAATTAGAGTTGGAAAGTTGTAAGCATTTAGCATGGATGAAATTACTTTTTAGCAGAGCGAAAAACAGACTTAGCATGATTCCAGGCAAAAACAATAATACGATGTGATTCAGGGGTGGGTTGGCTCTGATACCTTTTATAGGCCCTCTCCTATTTGCAGACAGCATTAGAACAAGCATGATTAAACAAAGGCTTTCTTGCATTAGTCAAAGGATATGAGAAGGGAATGTATACTTCCATGCCCGAGAGAATAACCTCTGGAATGCACAAACACACTCAGATGGTTCCCGGGCATGGAAACAATAATTAATCATTCCAGGGAAAATCAAAGAAGTACTGCCTGAGGTCCTTCCAATCCACAGCACCAAAGTGCCACAGTCAACTTTTCTTTGGAGGGTCCACAGGCCGTACCAGAGCGATAGGCCAGGTTAAGGTAATAAGGTTCTGATTGGAGGAGCCCAAAAGAGAAGAAAGATTAACAGTGTAAATACAAGGAGTAGTTCTAAGGAAGAGGTCAAGTATGTTGGAGTTCTCACCAAAGCGGTCAGGGATATGGGTAGGGTGCTGTACCAGCTGCTCTAGGTCATTAAGGATAGAAAAGATAAAGGCTTGTTCACTAGGTGGATCAGAGAGCCAAATGTAGTGGTGAACATTGAAATCTCCCAAAATGGAGATTTTGGAGAAAGGAGAAATGTGTTCCATCATAGAAGTAAGATAGTCAATGAATTTTTCATAGTCAGTAGAGTTAGGGGATAAGTAAACAGTGCAGATATATTTAGTCAGAGAATGACATGAAGGCAGAAGCCAGAGAGTTCAGAATTCAAAAGAATGAAGTTAAGGGACATGAGAGCAGGATAAGAAGTTGTGTACATATACACAACAGCCATCTTTGGCTTTGAAATGAGTATAGAGAAAATAGGAGGATACAGTAAATTGTCTGCTGTCAGTTGCCTCAGATAGCTGAGTCTCAGTTAGGAAGAGAAGGTGAGGTTTAGAGGAGGAGAGGTGGTGCTCAACAGAGCAAAAGTTAGAGGAAAGGCCGCAAATGTTACAGAAATTAAGAAGTGAGTCAGATAGTGATTCCAGGCAGCTCATCGAGTCGTCACCGGGAGATCAACGGATGGTGAAGGCATTTATGGTCCCTTCCCCCCCTGTAGACTAGAAGGCTGGGTATTTAGATGCCATTTCTTTCTTTCAAATTTTGAAAAGGAAGTGTAGAGTGTACTGTACATGTAGTTTGGTGTTGACAATTAGAGAAACTTGTATTGGAGAGCATGCTGGCCTACTATTCTTGTTACTGAAACACTGAAAATGTTCACCAAATGGGTATGGTCAGGAACTAATCCTGAAGGCTGATGAAACGGGAACTCCAGCTCTCACTGTCATCAGCTTTCCATTCACCTTGTGAGTACTGCCCAGCTCGACTGGTGCTACAGTCTACTTTGTGCTTGTAGTTGTTCACTGAGTTCTTCCTGTCCTTCAATTTGTGTTTGTCGTAGCTTCATGACCGCAGCCAGAGATGCCTCCTCCTGCCTAGCATGGCTTGTTGTCTGTACACCTTCCGGCTCCATGTCGAAGATTTGACTCTCTGCAGCACTTTTCTATCCCAACTCCTAAAACTTGTTACGTACTCATCCAACACTATCGCAGGCTATAACAGTGTTCAGTATAGGAAGGACATCACCCAGTGCCTCGTTCATTGTAGGGTTAGCCTTTCAATGCACAAAAGATAAATTCAGGCATCGAAATAACACAGGCTTCTGATATTCGCACTCTTTATTATCCTCGTCCTAAAAGGCAGAGTGATAGTGTTTTTGCCCACCTGGGTGTAATTCACCGGGTAGGTCAGGATCACTTGTTGGTCGTGGTCATCAGTTTCTACCCTCCTGGAAGGGAGCTGAGAGCTCATTTAGTCCAATCTAATGGCCAGGCTGTGACCTTCACACATGGACACACCCATCCCCTTGCTCAAGGGGGACAGTAACCACCCACTTCGTCAGTGAAACTTTTCTCAACCTGAGCGAGGGGCGAACTCCCGTCTACCAGATGGCAAACGAGAACATTACCACTTAGCCAGCATGTGAGGGTGTGTGTGTGTGTAACTCACAGGGTTTGTCAGCATCACGATGTTAGTGACCATCTGCTTTTACCCTCCCGGAAGGGAGCTTAGAGCTCATATAGTCCGATCTATGGGCAAGGATGTGACCTTCACACACGCACACACCCATCCCCTTGCTCAAGGGGGACAGTAACCACCCACTTCGCCAGTGAAACTTTTCGCAACCTGAGCGAGGTGCGAACTCTTGACTACCAGATGGCAAGCGAGAACGCTACCACTGCGACAGCGAGCGGTGTGTGTGTGTGTGTGTGTGTGTGTGTGCGTGTGTGTGTGTGTGCGTGTGCGTGTGTGTGTGTGTGCGCGTGTGTGTGTGTGTGTGTATGTTCCCATGATATCTTATGAACAGCTTGAGCTATCAACACGAAACCTTCAGGGTATCAATATATAGCCAAAATCTTGGCCGAGTTGGAAAATGGGCACTCGGAGTCAATGTCAAGGTCACCAAAATGGCTGCCAAAGGTCAGATAGTTTTAATCATATACATTTATCACCATTATATCTCATGAACAGCTTGAGCTATCAACATGAAACCTTCAGGGTATCAAGACAAGGTCAAAACCTTGGACGAGTTCGAAAATGGGTACTCGAGGTCAAGGTAAAGGTCGCCAAAATGATTGCCAAATGTCAACTGGTTTTTATTGCCCACCTTTAGCACCAATATATCTCACGAATCGCTTGAGCTATCAATATGAAACCTTCAGGGTATCAAGGTATGGCCAAGATCTTGAATTTAGGAAACAGCATATTCCGGGCGATTAGCACTCGGCTCCCGAATGTTTTTCTTTCATTTTCTGAGTAATTACACTGTCTGCTTCACAACTCCAGAGCTACACTAACTTCAAAAGGCCACAAGTAAAACTGACTGAACTTCCTTTATTCTCTCCCTCCTCCTTTTATAACCTTCTTCGCCACTCGATTGTTCTAGGTGCTCAGAGCGACAACAGTTCCACGTCGAAGACATCCAAAATATTCCAGAACTTTATGTTACATAGCACTCTAAATGCTTCATCATACAAACTGAAATAAAATTTCATAATTTAACAAACAGTCATCCAGATACATTACAGAGAGAGAGAGAGAGAGAGAGAGAGAGAGAGAGAGAGAGAGAGAGAAAACTTAATGCATACGCTTAAAAAAACAGCTCCGTTTGCAACAGCAGGCCACCTGGCAACTCAGAACGCTCGAACCATCGGAAATTTTCCAGTGTCACCTACCTAGCAGTCCTGCTTCTTATAAACAGATTTAGATTAGAGTAGTTTTTCATAGTGGAAGTTTTTAATGGAGATGGCCTTTTAGCCCTTCACTCCAACAGGATCACAGAGAATTAAATATATTGTTTTGGAGTTAGCAAAACAAACAGAGAGACAGACAGACAGACAGAGAGGCAGACAGATCGTAAGTTAAGAACTAAAATGCTTTCAAATGCTCAAAATGGTAGTTTATTTTGTTCATCCACAGTCATATAGATCAAACTTTGACTTTCTGCTGTGACCTTGACCTCTGACTGATTGTTCTCAAAACTGAATCCTTTCATTCCTACCTGACCCTTAATATTTCCACTGTATTTAGTCTAAATCAGATCAGAAATGTTTTAGCTGCCTTTATTTGTAACCTTGGCACTCGTCCTTTCCCTGCGACAGAGACGTTTGACAGATTATTGTTCAATTGTTTTTTTTTTTTCCTCCAAATCCGTAAGCATTCCGCAGACATTCGATAAGAGGCTGATTATGTTGATTTTGCTTTGTGACCCTGACCTTTGACTGATTGTTTAAAAAAAAAATAAACCATTTCATTCTTGAATTACTCCAACCCCTCCTCCAAGTTCGGTCTGGAATGGATAAAAACTGGCTAAGGTGATTTTGCCAACATTTAACATAGCTCTGCGTCCTTGACATTTGATCTAATGTACTGAAAAATAAAATATAGGTCTCCTCGTGGGCTGTCCCTCTCCGCTTCCACAAATTTTGTTTTAAACTGAACAAAAACTGTTTGATTTGTATTGTTTCCATACACACACACATACACACACACACACACACACACACACACACACACACACACACACACACACACACACACGCCGTTAAAGTCATGACACCCTCTCTCATAACGTGAACATGGGTGCAATGAGCCCAAACCTGTCAGAGAGAAATCTGCAGCCATGAAATTCCAGAAGTTGATATCAAAATCAAAGGCAACATGAGTGCCATGCCTCGCCAACCTGTTCATGTCTGTCGCTAAGTTGCTGTACGTGGACTCGGTCACTCGCTCTGTGTCAAACAGGTCAGAAAACTCACAGTACACCCCAGATTCCACAGTCTGAAGAGAAACAAACCTCAGGGCAGAACAAAATTTATATTGCTTAGGACTGAAAACATTCGTAATATTGTTGTCTATAACTCCAGTATATAATATAAGATGTTGCATTTTGTTGCATGTGACCTTTTTGTGTAATTAATGATGATCTGATGCAGTGTTTTGCTGAGCAGAGCACTGTTTCCACTGACAGAGCTAAAGAAACTCAACAGACTTAGTCAGTTGACCACTTGCGAGTTTAGGGACTACAAGGTAGTTGAAAATATCTACAGTAATACATTTGGTAGTTTCAGCACAAATCGCATTTGAAATAAAAAATATCATGTGAAAATAACGTTGACAGTGCCGAAGTACTCTCATGTCCCAGCTCCACTGTCCACCAAATGTTTACCTGATCCTATCGATGTCTGCTTTCCACAGTCATTTTATCATTGCGACTTTGAAAACGACTGTGGTGCCATGCAGGTCACTCAGTCAGCAAGCTCATTTGTTAATACATGTATTGCGTGTTTGTCTCTGAAATATGCGGCATAAAATTCAGCAGAACAAGGCTGCTAAATTTTACTTATTTATCCCATCCCGTGATTAGTTAAGCCGCCGAGTCCCTTCGACGTATGGGTACGTCACGAAGTTTTGTCACAGCTACACCCATCGACGTATGGGAATGTCGCGCAATTGCAAGGGTCATAATTTGCACAATTTTCAAGTTTCATGGGTGATTTTTGGTAGGCATATGTGGGAAACCTTCCTCTACCTGCTGTCAAGTGGGGATACTGCATGGCCCCACTTAACCCCCCCTTCCCCTCCTCCCCCCCACACTGGACAATTCACCTGTTAGCAGTAACCTGGCCTGTAAAGGTATGTTGCCCCACAGTCTCTCCAATGACGAAAATCACGGTGAAAGTGATTCCTGAGGTGAAGGACTAAGAAATAAAGAAGTTAGAGCAAGAAACAAACAGAAGTGATGAGGTGGTAATGTCATAAAGGAAGGTGCCATATGTGAATGTGTTTGGTGACTGAACAATGCTTCTATTGCCTATATAAATGTGTTAAAACCAATATAGTCTGTTACTACACATAAATTCCTACCAAATACATAAATAAATATGTAACTGAAAGTGGCTTCAATTAGTTAACTCTTCCATAGTTCGTTTTCTTTAGCCAGTACTCTGAAAAAGAAGGAAAATGTAAGGTTGCATGACACCTGTATCAACAGTTTTAAGCACAGGATCACGATTTCTCTATGAATTTTCGATGAATCTCACCAAAAGTGAAGGTTTGAGCCAATTAAAAAAAAATCAAAAATGCTCGGGATTTTGTGGTATGGTAGGTTGGAAATCGGTCGGGATGTGACGGGTTAATGACAATAGCCGCCATGATGGACTGTGCTTATACCATAAAATGCTGAAATGTAATTTTGGGTAAATAAGAGCCTGCTTAACCCGTAAACCGCGACTATGCCCAATTGGTCACTCAGTAAGCGACATCGATTATGCCCAATTGGGTTGCTACCTGGCTAGCCAAAGTGAGCTCAATATTCGGCCGGTGACAGCCGGCAACTCCAGAATACCTGAGACTGACCCATGACTAACCTATCGTGTTCAGTGACCCAGCGACCAGCATGAGAGGTGGAAGTGTTGACAGGTCTCTGCCCACTGAGGCACAGAGGAGGACTTGCCCATCTCGAAAAGGATAAAAAGAAGCATGCATATAAGGGATATGGGAGTACTGAAGACAAAAAAAAATAACTAACGCAACAGTTGGGGAGTCGCATCAAAGGCCTCACTCGTTATGTATAATAATATGATAGAATCGTTACACTGTACTATGAGTAAAAAAAAAAATATCGGTGCATACTTGGGGCGAAGCAATATGAAACCATGCACGAAGACGCTGATATATGCGTGCTGCCAAATGGACGCCAGACTTAACATTTCGGTAAACATCGATCACCCCTTGCTCTGATTATATACATATATTTTTTTTTTATGCAAGGAAGAAGGAACCAAAGGCCACAGGCCTGCATACTGTTCCTTCCAAGAAAAAGCAAAAACAATACAAAAGAGAGCCAAATTCAAGATCCGTTCAATTCGAGATGCCTGGACACATTGCGTTTGAAAAACTGGAGATCATAGGAAGTAGGAAATACAGACAGAGGAAGACAGTTCCAGAGTTGACCAGTTGCATAAATGAAGGACTGGGAATGACGGTTAACTCTTGCATTAGAGAGTTGGACAGAAAAGGGATGAGAGTTTGTTGCTAGACGGGTACTACGTGCCCGTCGTAGAGGTGGAGGGATGCTAGCAGACAGTTCAGAGGAACAGTGACCATTGAAGTAGCGATAGAAGAGAGATAAAGATGCAACAGAGCGGCGAAGAGACAAAGGTTGAAGGGAATCAGTAAGAGGAGGAGAATTAATGAGACGAAAAGCCTTTGACTCCACCCTATTGAGAAGAGCTGCATGTGGGGAGCCTCCCCACACATGAGAGTTGTACTCCATACACGGGCGAATAAAGCCCGTGTACAAAGTCAACAACTGTGCAGGGGTAAAGAAGTTTGGAATCAGCTTAGCACACCTAATCTCTTGGAAGCAGATTTCACAAGAGATGTAATATGTTCTTTCCAAGACAAATCCCGAGAGAATGAAACCCCAAGCATGTTCAAGGATGACGCAGGACATAACTGTTCATTATTAAACATTAGTGGGTAATCCTGAGGAAGATTTTGTCGGGTTGATAAGTGTAAGAACTGAGTTTTTGATGCACTAAAAATAACAAGATTATTTTTACCCCAGTCAGAGATACGAGCCAAGTCAGACATTAGCTGTGCCATAGCCTCATCCCTTTTTTGTTGAAGTAACTGCTGAGATGGACGTTGCAGGAACCGAATGGAAAGGTGAAGGGTGGAATCATCAGCATATGAGTGGATAGGGTTAGATGTACAGCTTAGAAGGTCATTAATGAATAAAAGGAAGAGAGTAGGTGATAGGACAGAGCCCTGAGGAACACCGCTGTTGATAGGTCTAGGAGAGGAACGATGGCCGTCTACAACATCGGCTATAGAACGACCAGAAAGGAAGCTAGAGATGAAGGCACAGATAGAAGGATAGAAACCGTAGGAGGGCAGTTTGGAAATTAAAGATTTATGCCAGACTCGATCGAACGCCTTTGAGATGTCAAGTGCAATGACAAAGCTTTCGCCAAAGTCCCGAAATGAGGATGACCAAGAGCCTGAAAGGTAGGTGAGAAGATCGCCGGTGGAGCGTCCCTGACGGAACCCATGCTGACGATTAGAAAGAAGGTTGTGACAGGAAAGATGCTTTAAAATTTTTCTGTTAAGAATTGACTCGAAAACTTTTGAGACACAGGATGTTAAAGCAATTGGACGATAGTTAGAGGGTTGGGAATGGTCACCCTTCTTTGGGACTGGCTGAATGAGAGCAAACTTCCAGCAAGAAGGAAAGGTACAAGTTGAGAGACAAAGGCGAAAGAGTTTACCTAGGCAGGGTGTAAGCACAGAAACACAGTATTTGAGGACAACAGGAGGGACTCCATCAGGACCATATGTCTTTTTAGTATTGAGGTCAATGATGGCAGAAAACACATCAGCTGAAGAAATTTTAATGTCAGTCAAGAGGAAGTCAGAGGGGGGAAGTGATGGAGGAATAGCACCGGAATCGTCTAAGGTGGAATTGGAGGAGAAAGTCTGAGCGAAGAGATCTGCTTTATCAGTAGAAGAAATAGCTACAGAGCCATCAGAGTAGAAAAGAGGAGGGAAGGATGATGAGGTAAAGTTGTTAGAAAGGTTTTTGGCAAGGTGCCAGAAGAAGTGAGAAGAATTCGAGTTGGAGTGTTGGGAACATTAAGCACGGATGAAATTGTTTTTAGCAGAGCGAAGAACAGACTTAGCACAATTCCGGGCAGAAATATATAAAAGGTGTGATTCAGGGGTGGGTTGGCTCCGGTACCTCTTATAGGCCCTCTCCTTGTTGCGGACAGCATTAGAACAAGCGTGATTAAACCAAGGCTTTTTTGCATTAGTCAGAGGATATGAGAAAGGAATGTATGCTTCCATGCCCGAGAGAATAACCTCCGTAACGCGCAAGGCACACTCAGATGGCTCCCGGCCATGGAAGCAATAATCATTCCATGGAAAATCAAAGAAGTACTGCCTGAGGGCCTCCCAATCTGCAGCTCCAAAGTGCCAAAGGCGGCGTTTCTTTGGAGGGTCCACAGGCCGTACTGGAGCGATTGGACATGTTAAGGTAATAAGGTTATGATCGGAGGAGCCCAACGGAGAGAAAAGATGAACAGTGTAAGCAGAAGGATTAGTTGTTAGGAAAAGGTCAAGTATGCTGGAAATCTCTCCAAGGCGGTCAGGGATACGGGTAGGGTGCTGTACAAGCTGCTCTAGGTCATTAAGGATAGAAAAGATGTAGGCTTGTTCACCATATATATATATATATATATATCACTTTCTATCTGTCTGAGGGAAGACATAAAATAACTGCATTAATAAATTTAACAAAAATCATACATTGAAAATCACATTTACTCTCTCTCTCTCTCTCTCTCGATGGGGTTATCAACTCTATGAAGTGGGTAAGATACTGATTTACAGCATGAACCTCGATAATCATTTTCATTGTCCTCTCTCTCTCTCTCTCTCTCTCTCTCTCTCTCTCTCTCTCTCTCTCTATGTGCTGAGTGAGCCATCTACTGCGACAGAAAACAGTAAAACCGGCGGGAGAATACAAGTGACGACGTCATCACAAAGTAGTTCCAGTTGTCAACCTCACCTAACACCGAAGTGGAGCAATGGATTTGGATACAATCAAAGCCCTTCTTGCTACTCAAGACCACGCATATAAAGGGGCACTGGATATCATGATAAGGCAAGTACATGATGAAATCAAATCACTCAGGTCTATGGTGAGTGAGTTGAAGGGAAGCCTTGAATTCTCCCAGTGTGAGATAGATGATCTGAAGGGCAAGATTGTGAATCTAGAAAAGGAGAAAGCAGACGATAAGAAGATCATACAAGAACTGAAGAATCTAGGTAACATGAGTGCCGAGACCATATGTAATCTAAAAGACCGTTGTGATTACTTAGAAGATTACAGCAGACGAAATAACGTACATATTACTGGGATGGAAGAAAGACCTGGTGAAGAGACGTGGGAGCAGACTGCGGAGCAAGTGAAGAAGCTGTTTGCCGATAAAATGCAGCTCACCGACCTGACGCTGGAGCGGGCACATCGGGTGGGACCGAGGATGGACCAGCGCCCCCGGCCGATTGTTGCTCGCTTCACGCGATATGGGTACCGAGAGCTGGTAATGCGGAACGCTACGAAGCTTAGAGGAACACGGATCTTTGTCAACGACGACTTATGCCCTTCATCGCAAGAAAAGAGAAGAGAGCAACTTCCCTTGCTGAAGCAGGCGAGGAGTGATGGAAAAATTGCATTTTTCCGTCATACCAAGCTTATTGTAAGAGAGAGAAAGAAGAGACAAGGAGGTCGTGGAGTGTTGGGTGGTGGGCACACACCGGGTTTGGAGTGGTGGGAGGCGCGTCGCACCTGCCATCCGTGGTGCAGGACGGTGGGCGGCCTGTGACTGCCGTTACTCCTGCTTCTGTCACTACCACCGGCGGTGACACTATCATCGCCACCGCCACCACTACCGCCGCCACTTTTGCTGCTGCTGCTGCTGTTGTCGCTCCTACGTCTGCTGGTGGTTTATCCTGCAGTGAGGGAGTGAAGCCAGCACATCAGAGACATGGCGGTGGTGGAATGATACTAAGGGATCGACCAAAGAAGTAATGTAATAGATCACCCAGTCAATACTTAGTTCCTTAGTTTTTTTCTGTTAAATATGGATGACATTTGTGAATTTCCTTTTTCGTCAGTTAATGATGCAGAATTTATTAGTGTTATCAGTAATAGTGACTTTAACTTTATTCAGTCAATTCCTTACCTTGACAGTCTTATTTATGAGCCGTTAGAACTTGATGACAGATTTTGTAGGGAACATGACGTAGACTCTTTTATGGTAAACTTTAGAAATTACTCACCACCGCAATCAGTATACAGTTTTTTAATTGATATGGAAGATGTTCCATTTTCTGATGATACACTAACATTATTTAGTTTCAACATTCGCAGCTTTTCTGCCAATTTCCAGGAATTATTCGATCAATGTCTTCATGAGCGAAATTATTTTGATATTATGGCCTTTCAAGAAACACGATTAGATAATCATATCATTTCCCTGTTTCAGCTTCCTGACTTTAATTGTTACACTCAGTGTAGGAACACAGAGGGAGGGGGAGTTGCATTGTATGTATCAAAGGTTTATAATTCTTCACTGTTGCCTGACTTGTGTTACATGGAAACAGACATTGAATGTGTTGCAGTGGAATTGAAATTGTCGAAAGGTCTTTACATCTGCGCATCAATATATCGTTCACCTAAAGGTAATGTGCTGAATTTTCTGGCAAAATTTAATAATATTCTTAAATATATTTCAGATAAAGGCTATAAAGGAATGTTTTTCCTTGGTGACTGGAATATTGATCTGCTGAGGCAAAATCCTAATCCTGTTGTAAGTAATTTTATTAGAATGATGCATTCTTACTCCTGTTTTCCCCTCATAACTAAACCTACTCGTGCCACTTGTAACAGTACTACACTTATTGATAACATCTGGTCGACAGAAATAGAGCGTAATATAAGAAACATGATATTCTATACTGACATTTCAGACCATTTCCCGATAGTATCAACGTTTACTAACCATAGAGAAAGAAATTATGACAAATATATTATTCACAAGAGAACTTTTCCCAATACAAGTATTCAGATGTTTGTGGAGCTAATCAATGAAACCAACTGGAATGATATATATACTTGTAGTTGTGCTAATAAAGGATTTGAGTTATTTGAGGCTAAATTTCGGGAAATATTTGAGAAAACTTTTCCAATTAAAACTTTTTGTTCCAGAAATAAAGATAAAATTTGCCCTTACATTACCCCAGCTCTCAAAAAAAGCATTACAGAAAGGAAACGATTGGAAAGACTCTCTATTAAATGGCCGCTATCATACAGAGAAAAGTATAAAACGTATAGAAACAAGCTTACAAATTTACTTCGAATAGCAAGAATAAATTACCATAAAGAGGCTCTTAGGGAAAGTCAGGGCAATGCAAAGGAAACTTGGAAAATTATAAATACC
Source organism: Birgus latro (assembly GCA_018397915.1). Taxonomy (NCBI): domain Eukaryota; kingdom Metazoa; phylum Arthropoda; class Malacostraca; order Decapoda; family Coenobitidae; genus Birgus; species Birgus latro. Next base: position 41,777 of record JAGKTI010001290.1, on the reverse strand, counting down.
ATACTAGGATCCCCACCTTTGGCTAAAAAAATCAAGGACCTATAGACATACAGTGCAATAATTTAAGTGTTTCTGATGCATTCAACAATAGGTTTTTACAATTAAGTAACACCTCTGCAGATGATAATGAGATGCCTAATGATGTACACAAAAGGTATTTTTCTCCTCCTTTAAATGTTTCTTTTTATCTTACTCCAACAACACCTGATGAGATCCAGAAAATCTTAGACAAATTTAAACTCACTGCAGCTGGCATTGATGATATTCCCCCAAAATTATTAAAGCTTACATCAAATGTTATTGCAAAACCCCTTTCTTATTTAATAAATCTAGCTTTTCAACAAGGTTCTTTCCCAAAACAACTAAAAATAGCTAAAGTCATTCCTGTGTATAAGAAAGGAAACAAAAAGGATGCAGGTAATTATAGACAAGTATCAGTTCTTCCGGCCTTCAGTAAAGTATATGAAAAAACCATCTCTTCTAGATTAACCAACTTTCTTGAAAAAAATAATATTATCACAGAGTGTCAGCATGGCATTAGACAGAACAAATCAACAGAGTCAGCAGTATTGCAATTTGTAAGTAAAGTCTATAAGAATCTTGACAAAAAGTATCAAGTAGCCGGGGTTTTCTTGGATTTATCAAGGGTGTTTGATTCTCTTAACCATAGAATAATGATTGACAAACTAAGCAATGTGGGGATAAGGGGAATACCACTTAAGTTATTTTCGGATTATTTCACAAGTAGAGTACAGGCTGTCTATTGTAATAATGAGTATTCTTCCTTTGGAGATATAAAACACGGGGTACTGCAAGGATCTGTTTTGGGTCCAATTCTTTTTTAAATTTATATTAATGACATCATTAACGCTAGTACCAGGTGTAGTTTTGTCATTTTTGCTGACGATACTAGTCTTCTTTATGCAGAGGAAAACACACAACAGTTACATCAAACAATACAAGAGGACTTAGGGTGTGTGAAAGAGTGGATTAAGTGTAATAAACTAAAACTAAATATTCAGAAAACTAATTTGATATTTTTCCAAAACCGTTCCTACCATCGTGATTTTTCAACAATAAAATTAGATAATGAAGACGTACAGCAGGTGAAGCAATTATAATTTTTAGGGGTAATTGTTGATGAACATCTTAACTGGAGACCTCACATAAATAATGTTTGTATGAAATTATCTAAAACATGTGGACTTCTGTACAGAGTTAGAAATTTAATGACAAATGAAGCATTGATATCCGTATACTACACCCTGTGTTACTCACATTTCATATATTGTGTGTCTATATGGGGCTGCACTTGGCCCACACTTTTAAATGATGTATTTCTTATACAAAAAAGAATTATCAGAACAATATGCTTTGCAGGAAAATTTGACCACACAGATAATTACTTTCATGATATGCATTTATTGAAATTTAACTCTATTCATAAATATTTCTTACTCTTAACTATGTTTAAATATCTTAACATTCAACAACAGTACGACAATATTTTCATGTACAGGGACTATGCTTACAACACACGGGGACTCTCAGCTAATTTGTTATGTCCTCTAGCCCGGACTACTTTGTTCCAAAATAGTATACTATGTGCCGGGCCCAGCCTGTGGAACTCACTGCCAGATCATATCAAGACAATAGCTCAGTTAAGTACTTTCAAGAAACAAGTTAAATCCTTTTTGTTTTCATTCCAATAACACAGTACTCAATTTACTTGTCAGGAGCATAAATAAATGTACAAAATATAGAAAAATTATGTGTGGATATGGGGAGATACATAATCATGCATATATGTTTGTATATGTGAATTGCTAATATTGATATGTAAAATATATGCTTGTATGTGGGTGTATGTGTGCATATGTATATGGAAGTGTATGTTTTGTATATGTGCTCGTACGCATGTGTGTTGTGTGTGTGTGTGTGTGTAGTGCTACATGTAAATATGAACGTATATGGGCGTATGCCATGCTGTTGTATGTATGTAGGTGGGCATATATATGCTCATATGATGTATGTATGATTTTGCTTATATTGATATGTATATGTACTTTTATTATGTATGTGTGTATGTATCTGTGCATGCTTGCTTAAGTAAGTGTGTGTGTATGTGTGTGTGTGACACTGTGTGTGTTTCTGTGTGTAGAAACTTATCTTCTTTTTTGTGAATTTGTATTTGCCATACTGTACCGTTAGGCTGGATATGTTACAAATTTTCATATGTCTGCTAGGGAGTCATCTATGACTCGGCAGACTAAGCCATTATCTTTATATGTGTATGTATGTGCTTTATGTAAGATATGTAAATGGCAATAAAATCAATCAATCAATCAGTCAATCAATCAATCAATCAATCTCTCTCTCTCTCTCTCTCGATGGGGTTAGGTTAGGTTAGGTTACTACTGCTGAAAGTACACTTCATTTCCTGTATATATGGCAGAAAGCAGTGGGGGTGTGATGGAGGTGAGGCATTGGCTAGGGAGGGTAGGGGGGGGGGCAGGTAGGGTAAGGAAGGAGTCCAGGGGAAAGGGATTATAGATCAAGGCACAAAGACGGAGAGAAACAAGGGACAGGTGAAGTGGGAAATCCTTAGGGAGAGGGAAGGAATGTTGGGTAAGGATATAGAGGTCTAAAGGGGAAAGAGAGAGAGTGAAAGAGAGTGAGAAAGAGAGAGAGAGAGAGAGAGAGAGAGAGAGAGAGAGAGAGAGAGAGAGAGAGTAAATGTGATTTTTAATGTATGATTTTTGTTATATTTATTAATGCTATTATTTTATGTCTTCCCTCAAGGGTCTCAACATTGTGTACCAAAAATGTATGTGTTCTACAGAAACTGCTTTATGTGAGGCTTATATATTTGTTTTCCTTTAACTGATTAAATGACTTCTGTATTGAGATGCTTTCCAGTTTTCCCACTGAAGACACAGCCAATACAATTTGATTTAGAAAATTATTCTTAGTTTCAGTGAAGAGTTTATTGAGGGTATTTACATTTAATCTATCTATCTATATACCTCGGCTGCTTCCCCCAAGAAAAGGGAGGTAGCCGAGACAGGTCAACACACTACCAATTTACTCATCCACTCATACACATTCATTCGCATCTTAGCCCCAAAGGGAAGAAGGGACAGATCCTCACCGCACCACACCGCACGAGGGTCAACCACGCAGTGCAGTCAGTGACATCCGCAGCAGGGCCCGACAGCAAAGCTGGTTTACCCCTGCCACATCATAATGGATCCAGCCCCTAACCTGCACCTGACCTGATCAGCTGATCAGACAAAATGCAGGAGAATATCCCCTCAGGGCTGCGTCATCATTTATTCATTCACAAATTCTCTCAATTCATTTCTATCACGCACAGCCACTCTTCCTTGCTCAACAGACAACCCTCTCGCATCCAACGCTCTCTTCACACTTTCCATCCATCCTATTCGTGGTCTTCCTCTCAGCCTTACACCTCTCACATCAGATCTAGTTATCTTTTTCACCAATCGCTCATTATCCATTCTCTCCATATGCCCAAACCATCGCAACACCCTCTGTTCAACTCGATCAGCCATCTCCCGAACAATTCCAGTTCTCCTTCGCACTTCATCATTTCTCACTCGATCCATACGCGTCACTCCACACATACTCCTCAGACACCTCATCTCCATTACGTTCAAACTTTTCCTCTCTGCTACACCCATATTCCATGTTTCAGCCCCCATATAATGCAGTCGGTACCACAACACCCTCATACAGCCTTCTCTTTACATCCATTCTGAGTGAACGACATCCAAACACTTTTTTCATTCCTCCTAGCACCTTTCCAACTTCATTCATTCTAAACTTCACCTCTGCATCTATTCTTCCATCCGCAGCAACATGTGACCCTAAATACTTAAAACACTCAACCTCCTCAAGCAACTCACCATTCAAAACTATATTCATCCTCCTACCATTATCAACCTAGTACACTTCATCACTTTACTCTTATTCTCATTTATTTTCAGTTTCCTCCTTTCACACGCCCTTCCAAACTCCTCTACCAACTGTCTCAATCTCTCCTCTGAATCAGCCACCAGTGCAGTATCATCCGCAAACAGCAGCTGCTTCAGATTCCACTCTCTACCATCATTCACCAGACTCAGTCCTCCATCTAACACTCTTGCATTCACCTCCCTTTCAACACCATCCATATAAATATTAAACAACCAAGGCGACATCACACATCCCTGCCGCAGCCCCACTCTCACGGGAAACCAATCACTCACAGTATTTCCCACTCTTACACACGCTCTACTATTTACATAAAAACTTTTCACTCCTTTTAGTAACCTGCCATCAAGCCCATTCAATCTTAAAACATTCCACAAAGCCTCCCTATCAATTCTATCATATGCTTTCTCTAAATCCATGAATGCCCAAAACACATCCTTACCTTTCGCTAAATACTTTTCACACACCTGTCTCACAGCAAACACCTGATCCACACATCCCCTCCCTTTCCTAAAGCCACACTGCTCATCACCAATCGCTCCCTCTGTACCCTCTCTAACTCTCTTAATTAACACTCTACCATACACCTTACCTACCACACTCAACAGACTTATACCTCTAAAGCTAGTACATTCATACTTATCACCCTTACCTTTATACAATGGGACCACACAAGCACTTGCCCAGTCAATTGGCACCATACCTTGCACAAAACACACATTCAACAATCTTACTAACCAGTCAACAATAGTTGCTCCACCACATTTCAGGCATTCCACAGCACACCCATCCATACCTGCAGCTTTCCCTGTTTTCATCTGCTTTACTGCCTCTTGCACTTCCTCCATCGTGATCAAGGATTCATTCAACTCTCCCAACACATCTATTCCTTGCACCCTTCCAACTGCCACAATCTCAGCCTCCCTTTCCTCCTCTACATTCAACAGTCTTTCAAAGTACCCCGCCCATCTCTTCCTTACTGCATCCATCTCAATTAACATCCTTCCATCCTCTGCTTTTACTCGCTCCTCCTTCCCAGACTCTCCCTTTCGCACCCTTTTCACCTCCTTCCAAAACATTTTCTTATTCTCCTGAAAATTCTCGGTCATCCGCCTACCCCACCTCTCATCTGCTGCCACTTTAGCACCACGCACAACCCTTCTCGCCCTATTCCTCTTTTCCTTATACCTCTCATATGACACCTCATCCCTCCTCTGCAACCACACTTCATATGCATGTCTCTTCTCACCCACACCCATACTTACTTCCTCGCACCACCATTCACTTCCCTTCCTTACACCACCACCCACTCGTCTCACACCACACACTTCTTCTGCATGCCCCACCACAGCACTCTTAAACAACTGCCGTTCCTCCTCCACACTGCCACTCTCCTGATCTTTCACTGCATTCCACTGATCTCTCAATTTCTCCTGATACTCTATCATTTTCTCTCTTTTATCCAACTCACTCACTTTCAAAACCTCCCTGCCACACCTAACTCTCCTAGCTCTCACCCATCTCTTACCTACTCTCAACTTTCCCTCCACCAGGTAGTGGTCAGACATACCTCCACCCTCCCCTCTCAAAACTCTCACATCCAACAATCTTCCTATTACATTCCTGGAAACAACCACATAGTCCATCAATGCTCTGTCAACAACCCTTCCACCCTCCTGTCTCACCCATGTATACTTATAAATATCTTTCTTTTCAAACAAGGTATTCCCAATCACCATCTCTTGCTCAACACACACACCTATCATTCGTTCCCCATTTTCATTTCTTCCAGGCACACCATGCATACCAACTACACCTTCAACTGCTACATTTCCCACTCTAGCATTCAGATCCCCCATCATTACCACATTCACATTCGCTCCAAAGCTCTGCAAACACTCATCAACATCATTCCAGAAAGACTCCTTCTCTTCTTCATCCCTTTCACTACCAGGCCCATATGCACTCACAAATACCCACAACTCACGTTCAAATTTCGCTTTCACCCACATCAGTCTCGATGACACCTCTTTCCATTCAATCACACACTGCTGTACTTCCGGGCTCACTAACAAGGCCACACCTTCTCTTGCCCTTCCTCTATCAACACCTGACAATCTTCCATTCACACTTCCAAACGTAGACTCACCTTTCCCTTTCATCTTTGTTTCACTCAAAGCTAACACATCCAACTTTCTTCTCACAAACATTCTCCCAATCTCCTCCCTTTTAGCCTCAATCGTACTACAACCACGCACATTCATAGACCCAACCTTCAGGGTACGGGGATAACTCGATCCCCCATCCCTTTCTCTGGCCTGTCTCTTTTTAGGAACTAAAAAACAGAGGAGGGGGTCCCTAGTCCCCTCACCCCGCCCCTTTTAGTCGCCTTTTACGACACGCAGGGAATACGGTGGCGGAATTCTTCCTAACACAATCTGGCCGCAGAGTAGTAGTACCACCCCATAGTGCNAGAAAGAGAGAGAGAGAGAGAGAGAGAGAGAGAGAGAGAGAGAGAGAGAGAGAGAGAGAGAGAGAGAGAGAGAGAGATGGAGAGGAAGGACAATGAAAATGATTATCGAGGTCCATGCTGTAAATCAGTATCTTACCTCCTTCATAGAGTTGATAACCCCATCGAGAGAGAGAGGGGGGGGAGAGTAAATGCGATTTTCAATGTATGATTTTTGTTATATTTATTAATGCAGTTATTTTATGTCTTCCCTCAGACAAACACAGAGAGAGAGAGAGAGAGATGGTGGGGTGGCGGTATATAGGTGCGGCCGCGAAGCCTGGATGAGAGACACAAAAATTTATTACTGTATATTGTTTATCGTGGATTTTGTACAGAGTATAAATAAGAGAGTGAGAGCACTGAGTCAGGACATGACACGATCTGATTCAGTCTGAAGTGTGTGTGTGTGTGTGTGTGTGCGTGTGTGTGTGTGTGTGTGTGTGCCTGTCACCCCACCAGCCAATCAGAGTGGTGGATAGGTGGGGAGAAAATGAATAGGTCCAAAAATGGGAAAATGGGATGTCAGACAATTATATTAGTACCTATACATCTGTACATGCATAATGGTCTGTACTTATTCTAATACTGTACTTACGTCTGTACTGATAAAGTTGAAAAATTCGGTTGGATCGTTGTAAGACGGAAATACCTCTCTCACACACTCACACAGTTGCCAGTCATTACCTGCCACCCCTTCTCTCACTACATTTTCTCTATAGTATCCCTAACAATACTTACTTTTTGTATTGTTTTCATATCAAAATAGCGCTTTGGGAAAACGAAGTATTCTGTACTTAGATATGTAATGATATAGGTAGTTGAGGAATAGCTCGTATCTGAGTAAACTATTATTAAAAAAAAAAAAAATCTGTACTGTGAAGTGAAATATAATACGGAGTGAGTATTTGAACCCGAGAGAGAGAGAGGGGGGGGGGAGAAGAAAAGGAGGGGATGACAAGTAGGTGCTAAGAGGATGTGAGGCGATAACCACATGAGAGGATGAGGTGGATCTCTATGGGAGATGGAAGAGGTAATAACGCAAGCACGCACGCACGCACGCACACACAAACACAAACACAAACACACACACACATACACACACACACACATTGATGTTTATATATAGGATGCCAAAATGTCACAAAAACAAGATCATGTCATTTTCATCATAAGAATCTTTTCCTTTGGTAATTGACATGAGCTTTAAAAAAAAAAAAAATCTATCACAAAAAAATCCCCACAGTTCGTCTCTCCTGACCAAAATGAAAACTTTCACATTGTCTATTTTTTTTTTTTACGAGATCGTGTCAATTATTTCAAGTAAAGGTATGTTCAGCCCCCGCCCCCCCCCCCATACACTTGCGTTTCCTCGCCTTCTTTCTCTCTCCGACTTGGTGGGTCGACAATAGGCAACGGCCTGCCTTAGCCACTGGCTAACAGTCTTAGCAACATTCCTGCCACCCATTCTGCCCTCAGTTTTTGATGTGAAAGAGATAGTGAAATGCATGCAATGGGAAGGATAAAATGTATGTCCTAAGGCAAGATCAGGCACTAATGCCGCATCAGTAAGTCTTGTGTTACTGGTGAAATAATTTTCTAGGCACACAAACATTTTGTGGAGAGACTTCTGCTAGTAATGGATTTTGTGCACAAAAACTTGCTCACCTCGTTCTCAATATAAAACAAAATCCTAACCATATGAAAAATACATTGTCTGTCGTGTTGGCAACACCGACCTGGACAGGTGTGGTTGAATGGTCAAGGACAGGTTAGGTCGCAGGTAGAGCAATTATTTGTGATTAGTGTTGAGACAAACAGAAAGCAGGGGAATGAGAATGGAGTGTCACATATTATGTTGCTATTATGTACTGTATACGTGCAAAATGCTTTTGGGTAAAGTATCACACAGGCAGCAAATACTGAACATGAAAAGGAATAGTAATCGCACGCGTGGTATATGTCCAGACAGACAGACAGATAGACTGACAGACAGAGGTTGAAGAAGAAATAAGAAAAAAAGGAATGAACAGACTGAAACGGAATGAAAGTAAAATGTAGTACACATGAAAAAAAAAAAACTATAAGAAGAGAATCCATATATATAGAAAATTGTTAAAATATTAATCTTCGTGCATGAGAGTACCAACTTGACCCTTTGATGATGAAAGAACATGTACCAAATCTGGCTAAATTGCGTGACCTTATGCCACCCGCCCCAATCCCTTGGTTATCGATAATTTGTACCGTCGCCAGAAACACCAGTAAAAATCTCTCTCTCTCTCTCTCTCTCTCTCTCTCTCTCACACACACACACACACACACACACACACACTGA
>JAGKTI010001290.1:20980-32671 GCA_018397915.1 Birgus latro | reverse complement strand
ATTTTTTCCAAGAAAAGGTATGTTAAGCCGCCCCCTCCCCCCGTCCACCATTACCTTCCCCTCCCTTGCCTTCCGTCTTTCTCGGACTTGGCGAGCCGCCAACAGGCAAAGACCCGCCTTAGCCACTGGCTAACAGTCTAAGTTACATTCCTCCCATTTCTTCTGCCCTCACTTTTTATGGGAAAGAGGTAGTGAAATGCATGCAATGGGAAGGATAACATATATGTGCTGAGGCAAGATCGGGTACTATTGCCGCATCAGCAGGTCTTGTGTTATCAATCAAATTAATTTTTATGCACACAGACACTGTATGGAGCGACTTCTAGTAATAATATTGTGCACAGAAACTTGTGCACATCCTTAAAAAAAAATCTAAGTCTATGATGAATACACTGTCCATCGTATAAAATAAAGAACGCAATGTTGGCAACACTGACTTGGACAGGTGTGGTTGAATGGTCAATGACAGGATAGGTCGCAGGTAGAGCAATTATTTGTGATTAGTGTTGAGACAAACGGAAAGCAGGGGAAGGAGAATGGAGTGTCTATCTATCTATAGCCCGACGCCCTAATTCCCCAAAGGGTGGCTGCAGACATAACGCCTCCAAATCGCTCTGTCACCCACCATTTGCCTACCCTCCCCCCAGCTCACTCCCCCCTCCCTCATATACCTCTCAACTCCATCCCTCCACCTCATTCTCGGCCTTCCCCTCCCTCTCCCTCCCTCCACCCCACCTGCATACCCTCTTTTTCTTTCTCCATTCTCTCCACATGTCCAAACCACCTCAGTGTATTTCTCCTAATCTTCTCAACCACATCCACATACACCCCACAACGTTCCTTCACATCTTCATTCGTCAACCTGTCCCTCCATGTCATTCCACATGCTCCTCTCAAGTAACTCGTTTCCACTGCTCTCACTCTTGACTTGTTACCCTCTAGCAAGGTCCTTGCCTCGCTTCCATACGTCAGGGTAGGGATCACGATACTATCATGCACTGACTTCTTAACTTCCAAACTCACCTCCCAATTTCTCATCACCGCTTTCAGTGAACCAACAACCTTCCTTCCCTGCTGTACCCTTTCAAGTATTTCATCCCCCAAACTTCCATCCTTACTCATCACACTCCCCAAGTACTTGAATGCACTCAGATTCTCCATATCCTCACCATCCAACCTCACTGTGTATTCTGTGACTTCATTCCTCTCAAACACAGTAACTTTACTCTTGTTCACATTGACTTTCAAATTCCCCTACTTACACACTGTCCCAAATTCATGCACCAGACCTTGCAACTCCCTTTCATCTTTACTCATCAATACTGTATCATCAGCAAACAACAACACATCTCGCCCTCATTCATTAGAGCCACCCCCACATCCACTGCCCTACGTTGCACCTCCTTTACAACCCCATCCATGTATATATTAAACAGCCATTGAGACATCACACAACCCTGTTTCAGTCCCACTTTCAGATCAAAGAACTCAGCTCACCATCCACTCGCACAGTAGCCCTAGCTCCTTCGCACATGCTCTTCACAGCACTCAACAATTTCCCCTCCACTCCATATATTCTTAAAACCTTCCACATACCTTGCATATCTATTCTGTCATAAGCTTTCTCCAAGTCCACGAAGGCAGCATACATTTTCTTTCCCTTCTCTAGATACTTCTCTACTAAACATCTTAGAACAAATATCTGATCTACACATCCTTTTCCCTTCCTAAATCCCTCATGTTATTCTCCAACTAACTCCTCTGTTATATGCCTAACCCTATCAATAAGTATTCTACCATATATCTTTCCAGTCATACTAAGAAGGCAAATACCCCTATGGTTACCACATACTTCTCTCTCCCCTTTTCCTTTTTATAAAGGAACAATTATACTTGATTTCCAGTCCTCTGGGACCCTTCCCTCTTCCCAAGCCAATCTACACAACTTCCATATGCATTTCACAGCAATCTCACCACCATACCTTAGCATTTCACCACACATTCCATCAATTTCTGGGGCCTTTCCCATCTTGATCTTCTTCATTGCTTCCACTACTTCCACCCTACTGATCTCTTCCTCCCTCCTCTCACCTCTTCTTCTCCAGCCATTCCCCAACCACTTATAGTCGCTCTGCTCTCTCTCTACATTCAACAAATCCTCAAAGTGCTCCTTCCATCTCCTCAGTTTCTCTCTCTTCCCCATCAGCAATCTATTATTCCCATCTTTCACTTCTCTACTATTTCCCCTTTCACACTGTCTTACTTTCTTTACCTCCTTCCATAACAATTTCTTACTCTCCCTCCATTTTACACTTAGATTCCTCTCAAACTCCTCATCTACTTTTTTCTTACTCTCCTTCTTCAATCTCTTCACCTCTCTTCTCCACCTCACATATACCTCTCTCTTCTCTCTCTCTCATCTCCTGTACCTCTGCTCGCTACAGGGTGATCAGATTCTTCAGTTGGAAAAAGGCTAAACTCAAGAATAAAAAAATAAAAAAATAACGGATAGATTTGCCAAAAAACGGTTGAATTTCTAAATGTGACAGAAATACCAATAATGTTCATTAAAATGTAATAAATCTTATTTTCAGTCATTTTTCTTATCTTTATGGCAACATTTCAGCACCACAGTTGTTTAGTCGGAGTTTTCCCACACCTTTTTAGCCTACTCGTTTTCATTGTACAAACACCTGTCAGATCTAATATATTTTTATGTTATTATTAATTTATTATCATTATTATTATTATTATTATTATTATTATTCTGTCTCCCGTGGCTGTGACCCCGTGATCCGGCTGGTACCACTGTATCCCAGGTTTTGTGACAGGTTGGAAGCATGCTCCCATGAGATGGCAGGTGATTTAGGGATTAGAGGTCAATGAAGCCCTCCGGGGAATCTCAGGCTTTTAACACCGGAGTGTAAAATCCCTTTCTTTCTCTGACTACGTGTTATTCATCTTCTGAGCTGGTCATGTGCATTATTAGTAAAAAAGAAAATAAAAGGCTAGAAAAATGCCAATTTACTCAGAATACGGCAAAAAAAAAAAAGCTAAAATTTCCAAGAGGCCAAATTTAAGGCTAAATCCAGAAAAATCTCCCCAAAACGGCTAAATTTAGCCTGAAGAGGCTAAATCTGGTCAGCCTGGCTCGCTAGCCATTCACTATATGCCTTCTTCTTTTGTTCCACAGCTCGTTACACCTCATCATTCCACCATGCCGTCCCTTGCACAACCCTGCATCTCCTCCTCACTCCACAAACCTCCTCACACACTGCGCCTATCTCTTCCGTGAAAATCTTACATACATCTTCCACCCCTTCCATCTGCTCTAACTCATACCTTCCCAATCTCTCTTACACTATTCTCTTATATTCTGCCATTTTCTCGCTATCTTGTAACTTCTCCACTCTTCTCACAGGAGCTATTTCTTCCTGTCTTCTCCTTGGTCGCTTCACCCACTTTCTTTGCAGCCACTCCCCCATCCTCTCCAGACTCTTGCATCCAACACTTGTCTTCTCATTCGCTCATCCACACACACACACGTAATCTATCATTGCCTTCCGTTCTACAAGTTCACCATCCATCCTCCTCAAGATTCTCCATGTATACCTGTGGATCATCTTGTGCCGAAGGTAGGTGTCATCCATCCTCTTCAAGACTCTCCATGTATACCTGTGGATCAACTTGTGCCAAAAGTAGGTGTTGGCTATTGCCAACCCCTTACCAGCACAGATGTCCACCCAGGCACTACCATTCCCATCCATCTCAGCTGGCACACCCCACTGACCAACCACTCCATCCACTCGTACATTCCCAACTTTACCATTCGTGTCTCCGATCAAAAACACTCTCTCCTCTCAAACTTGTCCATACAGCTTCTACACTTGCCCAAAACTCATCTTTCACTCTTGCCACTCGGTCCTCTGTCGGTGCATACACACATACAATTGCCCAAACTTGTATACCTACTTTCATCCTCACACATAGAATCCTTGCACCCACTGTTCCATACTCTCTTATATTCTCCTTCCACTTCTTGCTTATCATCAGGCATACTCCCTCTCTTGCCCTCTCATTCTCATTGACTCCCGCACATATTCCTACACCGTATTCCCATTCTTTCACCCTTTCACCTTCCCATTTAGTTTCAGTCAAACCACATACATCCACTCTTGCATCCTCAAGCACCTAAACAATGTCTCTCTCTCTCTTTCACTTCATCATTCACTCCTCTTACATTCCACGTCCCCATCCTCAGAATGTCCTTTGTCCGTTCCGTAGTCGTCAACGTTTGGTCCGTTCTGGTCCGAGGCGCTGTATTCGCTTGTTTAGTTAGCTCTTTTTACGGTGTCACTATATGTTAATATAATGTGTACTCTACATGCGAAAGACCTTTGGCTTAAGAATCACACAGGTAGCAAATATACTGAACATGAAAAGGGAATAGTAATTGCACGCATGGTATATATTGGGAGAGAGAGAGAGAGAGAGAGAGAGAGACAGACAGACAGACAGACAGACAGACAGATAGACTGAGACAGAGAGTGAATAAGAAATAAAAGTAATAACCACATGATGAATTAGAAAGTATAATGTTGCACAAATGAAAAAAAAATATAAGAAGAGAATGCATATGAATAGAAAATTGCACAAATATTAATGTTAGTGCAGGACAGTACCAACTTGATCCTTTGATGATGAAAGAATGTATACCTAATCTGGCTAAATTGTGTGACCTCATGCCACCCGCCTCAATCCCTTGGTGATCGATAATTTCACCCATCGAAAGAAATACCAATAAAAATCTCTCTCTCTCTCTCTTTCTCTCTGTATGTTTGTCTGCATGCCTGTCTGTCTGTCTGTCTGTCTCCTCAAGGATGCAGTTAATCCCTCCTGTGACAGGTGAGTCCCAGGGGAGAACAGCTCCCATCCCTACCCGAAATCTGCCACCTCACCAGCCCCCATCACTCACTCTGTCATATGCGTATTCTGCCTTTCCGTCATAAATAAATATAAAGAATAAAAATTGGCGAATGAACGGACATATAATTAAATAAAATAAAGGAATGAGGGAGAGAAAATATGATTACTACTATAAAATGTACTGTTCGTGACTTGAACACACCCCTGTCATACATAACATATTTATGTGTATATCCACACATATGCTCCTAATTTTTCACGCTCCACATCAGCCTCGTATATTATCACGAAAAAAAACATTTTTTTTCCCCCTCTCTCCCCCTCCCCCCCGCCCTATTCTCCGTATACGGTCTTCGCCACCAGACGGCACCACTGTACAGTGGTATTGGCTTATCTGTTTATTTTAGCTATCCCTCAAAGCACCAACTTCTACCCTAGTTTTCTCTGATGCAACCAACCATATAGATGCCATATGCCAAAACCCTTGTCTTCTTGTAAGTATAATTATGTAATAATCATAAACTTTAGGGGGAAAAAAACATTTTTAGTGGCTGCACAAATATGAGGCAAATACCTTGATGCACATTTTATGCTGTTTTGCTACAGCAAGATTTATGGCCAAAAATCCGCAGTCACAGGATTTTTCCCACTCTAGTTCCCGAAGGTTTACGGGTTAAGCGAGCTCATAAGGAAATGTTTAAGATGATATTTTCCATAGTTTATAGTTTAATTCCGTTCTTTATCCTTTACTTACCAAACTATAAATCTTTCCTCCCAACGTGTCCCAAATTTTCTTCCTTTTGTAGCCTCATTCATATGGCTTAGTAAGAGATTACGACAAAGCGAGTATGGTTTTGCGATCTTTGCATGGCATTGCTTCATGGATAGCATCATATATTAATGTTAGTCTGTTGATACAACTCAACAATAAAGGTGAAAAAAAAAGGAATTTTAAGCCAAGTTAAAGTAAAAAGAGTATAGCTGTTATTGCTGTTGCTCTTGCAGTCCCAAGCTCATCCGGTGTGGGATCTTCAAATGAGCTTGCTATCGCCTCCCGGTCGTAGTTTCTGTTTGTTTTCTCAAGAGGGTTGAGAAAAAAAAGGTGCAGAATGTTTTCAAGTCTCGAGTTAATCCTACAAAAAAGCAAATATTAGTTACTAGGGGAACAGTTGCCATAGGCTGTAACTGTTTTTTCAGGAAGCACACGGAAAGGAACAGTCTTGCCATATCTTTAATTCTCCTAGAAAAAGAAATCAAAGTTACGACACCAAATCGATCGTGGATATGTTCAAGTATCTCAGCCCTGGACGTAAACTAAGTGTGAATTACAAGAAACCTTTCACTTTACCCATTTTTCTCTAACTTGGCCTAAAACTGAAATATCTCCATCTTGAATTCTGAGTTCTAACAGTAAATTAACACTTGGATATGTTGCTAGTCACAAAAAAGTGCTATGGAACGGATTTAGAGTTGAAATATTCTTATTCTGCCTCTAAGCTAAGTGAAATAAGCTGTAAAAGGACGGAAATCTGGACCAGGTTAAGATAAAGGACTATAGACTCCATACATAAGAACGGGGTTGTCGCATGGCCTTTCTTCGTAGATGGTTCAGCCATTATGGAATTGCAAGGAAAACTGGAAGATCACTAACAGCACTTTGTTAAGTCGGAAGAAGCTTATTGGGTACTGAGTGGAGGGAAGGGGGGAAGATAGAGAGTGAGGGCACTGGATATGAAATCCAATTCCTAATAAACAAATACTCATAATAAGTAACACTGAAATACTACTTTACCTTTCTACAGTATAAATAATATGTTCCTTGGTCCAGTGAACAGGTCTGCAATATTAACTGTTCTGATTTTTTTTTATGACGGTGAGCGCATCTATTTATTTTCGCCGAGTCGGTGGTCTACTGTCCCAGTGGAAGTGGGTACCTATCCCAGCTTGGACAGGGAACAGTTTAAAGGATTTAAATTTCACTAAGCATACTTTTCTGATCTACCACAAGACTCGTCAAAAATGTAAAAAAAAAAAAAAAAGTCAATGCCAATACAACAATCTTGTAAGAGACAGCCCTACTAAGTATTCAGCACCAATGGTGGATTCTTAGCACCAAATTAATGACGTAAAATGGTATTATACGTACAAGGACTGCTGGGCCTCACGGAACGGGCTGTTATGCTTATACCCAGGCTCGTGCATATATGTACATACATTCATACATACATACTTATTTTGTGATGTGATAGACTAGTCGGAGGAGTCATACGGTATATGAGAGAGGGGTGTGTGAGTGGCGGAGGACAGAGTGACATAGAGGCGATTCATTTCTAACCATCCCTCTTCGGGATTTCAGTGTGTTTCTGTAGATGGACAGTGATAAATTCCTGGTCAATATTTACGTTACGTTCGCCACCATTTATGTGGTTTTCTCTTTCCACCAGCTTGTTCTTATCCTGTGTGTGGTTGATTTGATGTTGAAAGTTGTTGAAAATGTGTATTTTTTTTTTTTTTTGTCTGATAAGCTAGCTTCATCTAACCAAACCATTGGGATTGTAGCATATTCATATGGCACTAATTCGCCTTGTGCAACATCTGTCACTCATCACTCACCAAAACCACTTCTTCCCCTTTATCTTATGGAAGGACGGATGATGTTAGTTCAATATACAAAATCTCGTTTCCGACAAACTTCGGCATCACACAGGATAAAAACAAAGCGATGAGATGGAGGAAAGCCACCGAAGAGGAGCCCGTAAAGTAAATATTGCCTGAAACCATTTTTCTCTCCTTTGTCCTAAAACAGCCATCTCTCCATCTCCAGTTCCCAGTTTTAACAAGAAATTAATGCTGGAATATGATACTAATCACGAACAAGTGCTATGGAAAGGATGTACTAACCTGTTTCTTTCTGTTACTAAACTATGTGATATCAGTTGAAGAGAGGAAGAATATCTGATCCAAGTTAACCCGTCCAGTCCCGATCGAGTTTCTACCCAACACACCCTCAGAACCCGACCGATTTTCAACTTTTTTTTTTTTTGGGGGGGGGGCTCAAACCTCCACTTTTGGTCAGAAACATCAATTCATAGAGAAATCGCCCTCCTGAGCTTATAAATGTTGGTACAGGTGTCAGTCAGCCTTACATTTTCCTTCTTTCTCAGGGTACCTGGCCGAAGAAAACGAACTATTGAAGGGTTAACTAATTCTAGCCACTTTAAATTATGTATTTATTTATTTATTTGGTACAAATTTATGCGTAGTACAAGTCTATATTGGTTTTCACACAATAATATAGGTGATAAAAGCATTGTTCACTCACCCAAAACCCCAAGCATATGGCACCTTCCTTTATGACATTACCACCTCATCGCTTCTGTGTGTTTCTCCCTATAGCTTCTTTGTTTCTTTGTTCTCCACCTCAGGAATCACATTCACCATGAACTTTGTCATTGGAGAGTCCGTGGGGCAACATAACTTTACTCGCCAGATTACTGCTAACAGGTGAATTGCGGAGTGTGGGGGGGAGCTGGGGTCAGGTGGGGCCAGGCAGTATCCCCGCTTGACAGCAGGTAGAGGAAGGTCTCCCACATAAGCCTACCAAAAATCACCCGCGAATCTCGAAAAATGTGCAAAAAACATGCCTTGCAACTGACTGATGTATGTTGCACGTCAGTGGGTCTGTCCACGGAAAAAAGTAGTGACGTGCATCATATGTCGGTGGGGCTCGGCGGGTTAAGGTAAAAGAAGTATTGCAATGTCAATAACTATAGTTTAACTGTTGGTTGTAAATATAATAGTTGTATTTACCTTAAAAAATGTCAATTCTTGGGTTAAACCAGTGAGAAGTATTTTGATATTAGGATCATCAATCACTTCTCTGAGGGTCTGGTATGGATGACTGATGTGTCTGACAGCCAGGTGGGACATCAGGTTACCAACATAGCTTTGTGTTAACACCACCATCATCAGCATCCACACCCCTTGCACAACTCGTTCCCACCACCACCTCCCAGACGGCGTAGACACATCTGTTTAAAACAGAAGCGATTAATATATGAACACCTAAAGCAGGCATATTAACCCGTTACGTCCCAACCGATTTTCCACCTCAGACCCCCCCCAACCCCGACCAATTTCAGCATTTTTTTTGGGGGGGGGAGGGCTCAAACCTCCGCTTTTGGTGAGAAACATCGAAAATTCTTAGAGAAATCGCCCCCCTGAGCTTATGAATGTTGCTATAGGTGACAGTCAGCCTTACCTTTTCGTTCTTTTTCAGCGTACCTGGCTTCAAAGAAAGCGAACTATGGAAGGATTAACTAATTCAAGCCACTCTAAATTTATTTGGTACGAATTTATGTGTAGTACAAAACTATATTGGTTTTCACACAAGTATATAGGCGATATAAGCATTGTTCACTCACCAAATACTTCAACATATGGCACCTTCCTTTACAGGATTACCACCTTATCACTTATGTTTGTTTCTTCCTCTAGCTAGCTTCTTTATTTCTTTGTCCTCCACCTTAGGAATCACTTTCACTGTGAATTTCGTCATTGGAGAGACCATGACGTGACATGTCTTTACTGGCCAGGTCACTGCTAACAGGTGAATTGCCGAGTGTGGGGGGGAGGGGGGGAGAGGGGGTCAGGTGGGGCCAGGCAGTATCCCACTCGACAGCGGGTAGAGGAAGGTCTCCCACATATGCCTACCAAAAATCACCTGTGAAACTTGAAAAATGTGCAAATGACTGACATAGCAACTGTATAACGTATGGGTAAGTCGTCGGGTGTCACCGTGGGCATGTCGTCGGGTGTCACCGTGACATAAAGTTGCGATGTGCCCATACGTCATCGGGACGCCTCGGGTTAAATAAAGGGCAAGTTTCAAGCTGGACATTCACGTTACCTTCTTGAAGGAGGATGCGAATACAGTTGAATATGTTGGTTTCTTGTTTAGGTGGGTGGTTAGCATCTGATGGAAGGAAGGAAGGAAGTAGTAGCATGACAGACATCACAGCCAGCAGTGCTGTACCCACAGCCGCCCATACAAGCGGTGACAGAGGCAGCAGGAAGCTCCATGGGTCCACCTTAGGGCGACTTCGGCCACCCAAAATTTTAAACTGCGTCATCAACACACCAGGACTGTAGTGCAGATACTTTTTGATGTCCTTTCTGATGATATATGGCCCACCAGTGAAATCAGCCTCCTGAAACCGAGGAAAGTTATTAAAGAACAGTGCAGTTAGCTGAACACACAGACTCGTCCATATATAACACTCTACTTCTATTCAGTGGGATGATACCTCATGGGTTGTGGATGGCCTAGTGAACATTGTCAATATCAACAAGCATTGTCACTGTCAAACCTGCTTCATTTATTAATTTCCTACTCCTACTACCAAAACCGCGACCACAGTAGCCGACTGAGTCGTTCCTACAGGACATAAGTATTGCCACGTGAATTTGCTGAAGCAAAATTTCCAGGTCACCCGTTATTATATAAAGATATTCAGAGTTTTTAGTAATATATTCGGGTGTGAACAAACATAAACTCCAAAATATGATTACTGGTAAATACAGTGTTTATCAGAAATTGAAACTAAAACATACAGGTTTATGCTGTGTATAGTGTACTGTAACTTGACATTTTTCTGTGTTGTGCTGACTGATATAGAAAACTCTTATGAATTTAGTAAGTGAACATTTGAATGAAAGAAAACTTTATATTTGGTTAAAGTTATAGTGAAAACTGTGTCTCTTACATATATGTACACTGGGCAACAAAAATTCTGTCGTATCCTCTACTTCTCTGTACCTGGGCCTTCGAGTCTTGTGCTTTTACAGCAACTGACACTGATTACTTTATTTGCCCATAGATAATTGTCATCATTGTCATTTGCTTTAGAGTCAAGAGACTAATATTCAAATTCCATAGGCAGAAAATCAGGAGAGTTGACAAGGCTTTAGTTGGCGATGGTACTCTGCTGTAAGAGCATAAAAAAAACACACACAATTAGCTCACTATTACCTCAGTATACCCACTGTCCATGCATAGTTGTAGCGAGAGTTACACGGCCTCCCTTATGTACTTATCTGTCTTTGAACAACCAGCCAGACACAGCAAAGAGAATGCAACACACAGGACCACAAGCTGGTCTATGGACGGAATACATCAATATGCTCTGTGATCTTAACATTCCACAAATTACTCTCAGAATCAAATAACTTCATTCTTGTCTCGTCAGCCCATCCACTAACTTTGGTTCAAAGCAAAGGAAGACTGTTTTTGAGCTGACTTTGCCCAGTGACCTTTTCCTTTGACCTTTACCTTTGTTTTCAAAATAGATCTCTTTTCCTTTGTGTTAACCTCATCTCTTCCACAAAGTTTAGCGTACATCAGATGAAAACTGTAAATTGACTTTGCCACATGACCCTGACCTTAGACCTATTGATCTAAAAAAAAAAAAATTAAGTCATTCTCTTGGGTGATCCCCAACTCATCCACCAAGTTTGATCCAAATCAGATCAAAATTGTTTTGATTATTTTGTTCACACACACACACACACACACACACACACACACACACACACACACACACACACACACACACACACACACACACACACACACACACACACACACACACACACACACACACACACACACACACACACACACACACACACACACACACACACACACACACACACACACACACACACACACACACACACACACAACGACGTCCACCCCCTCTGTGT
>JAGKTI010001290.1:0-16257 GCA_018397915.1 Birgus latro | reverse complement strand
CTCAGTCACACAAGATTCACACTGTGGTGTGTGTACTATTCTGTTACAGGAGGAAAGCACTGTCGCCTATGAGCGAAAAAAAAAAAACTCGTATTTACGTTAAGAGAAGCAAGCTTGAGGGAAAAACTTCGAGACGACAGTGAAAAATCCTGTACTCAGGTCAAACTGAGTAAAAGTTCACTACATTTACATTGTCAACTAATTGTTATGTAGCGAGGTGTATGTAATACACGGTGTAGGTGTAACAGTTGTAGTTTAACTGTACCTACATGTAAAGCAATATTAATAATACAAATTAATGCAATAATAAAGATGACGAGGGAAGAGGACAAGAGGTGGCAGCATGCAGCAGAGACAACCAATGGTCCTGGACATCTGCTTCACCCAACAACTGTACCTGTGGAATGAGTCAAGGTGGAACATCAATAGTGTCAATGTGAGAATTTGTACTAAATTACAATTTCATCCACTCAACAATCAATCCATACACAACAGAAAGTACACTTTAGCTGAAAATCAGTTAACAGCAGGTTTCGTACATAGAAGGTCGCCATTATTTCCTTAATAGTTGCCCTTTTTAACCTATACTTACGCCTAATAAAGGGCTCGTCGTCGGTGTCCTCGGTTGGGATTGCCGTGACTACCCGTTTGTCATCGGTGTCCTCGGCTAGGATCGCCGTGACTGCACACTTATAGCTATACTTATTTCTACAAAGGGCTCGTCAGCAGTGTCCGCGGTTGGGATCACTGCGACTACCCGTTTGTTATCGGTGTACTCGGTTGGGATCGCCGTGACTGGTTGCTTATAACTATACTTACCATTACGAAGGGCTCGTCGTCAGTGTCCGTGGTTGGGATCACCACGACTGCCCGTTTGTCATTGGTGTCCTCGGTTGGGATTGCCATGACTACGCACTTATAACTAATAAAGGTAAGTCGAGAATCCCTATGCAAACTTGGGCAGGTCACATTTTAACACCCTGCGTGGGTGTGAACACTCATGTGGCTTTTGTGTAATCTCGGGGAATCCTCAGAAAGGCCCACAGCTCAAGACACACCACAAAGTAATTCAAACACAGCCTCAGATTGCCTCCGCAGGGGTCTCGAACTTCCCTCTTAACCTACGGTACATACAATATGTACAAGCCCTACGCTTACGACTAATAAGGGTTTGTCGTCGGTGTCCGCGGTTGGGATCGCCGCGACTGCTCATTTGTCCTCGGTGTCCTCGGTTGGGATCGCCGAGACTGGACATTCGTCCTCGGTGTCCTCGGTTGGGATCGTCTTGGCTGTGCACTTATGAGCTATGGTACATATGTATGTACAGACCCTAGACATATTATGTCCCGTACGGCCAACAAGTAGACGTGAGATCTTAGCAGCATAGTACTGACTGGGAACCAAGCTAATTCTTGGATTGCTCAAATCTCTTAAAACAGCACAGTCTTAGGGAACCCAGTGCACGACAGATACCCACATTAATCATCATTCAGCAGGCGAGACATCAGGTCTGCACCCACATTGTCACTTCCCTTGATGTATCTCACAAGACTCAGAGATTATGGGCGTGGATTCAAACGGCGCAGGAAGGAAACTTTCCTGAATGGTGGTACGTCAACACACATTGCAGGAGTTCACAAAACTGTCTATTTCCTGTCCTATTCCTGGCCAGAAAAAGTCAGCACGGATACGGCCTTGGGTTTTCTTTTTGCCCATGTGACCTCCTGATGCTAAACAGTGACCCCATTCCAACACTGCTTGGCGGTACTTTGCCGGAACGACAAACTGCAGTCGAACCTCACCCTCGAGTGTTCGTGACTCACGGTAGAGCTGTCCTTGTTTGCGAAGGAACCTGGCTCGTCCACCCCGTGAATACTTGGTCACTTTACCCTTCTGTTTCTTACGCACAACAGCAAGGGTCGGGTCAGATTGTTGATCTTGGACAACATCTTGACTACAAATCAGATCTTGCGGCAATGCAATGGCCACTGGGGCAACACAATTTGGAGCCTTGGCCATGGCTCGTGTTATTACAGCCGAAGTCTGAGTAGTGACATCTGTGGTGCAACTAGACTTGGCACCTGGTATGTTACCTATAATGAGGTCAAACATAGGTTCTTGCATGACAACTGCAACTGTTGAACCTGTGTAAAAGGGAGATGCTACCTGGATACATGCCTCAGGGAACACTCTCACTGATCCATCAATAAGCTGAGCTTGGATCTGTCTGCCTGTATATTCTTCAGGACGAACAAGACTCTGCCTGACAGTGCAACCTGAGGAACCATTGTCTCTCAAAACATTAACAGAAACACCTCCCACAAACCCTGGCTGAACAAGGAAGGCACTGTTACCTGTGGGAGGGCCTGTGGAGGAAGGGCCAGCCATTGATAAGGCTGCATGGCACACAACTCTTCAAATCTGATAAGACTAGATGCCTGAGGGGTTGTACCTGAACTAGGTGCATGAGGAGTCGTACTTTGACTAGGTGCATGAGGAGTTGTACTCACCATCTGGGGAGCAGGATTTTGACGACCTGTGGAGGAGAATTCACCATCTGAGGGGGACTAGAGAACTGTGAAGGAGGACCTGTGCTGGTGGGGACGGCACCATCATGCGCCTGTTGGGGAATGAAGGCTGCGTTTGCCCCCTGCCTCCGATACACTGGGGCTGGTGCTGAAAAGGTTTGTCCCCCTTGTCGATTACGTGGCTGATACTGCTGCTGCTTAGGGTACTGTTGCTGGTTAGGATACTTGTTGTGCCTCTTCCAGTCAGGTTTCTGTGTATTCTGCCCCTGGTCCTTCAGCGGTTTGTTTGGAACTTGGCCATTATTCTGAGAACGGCCTTGATGCTGGGGTTCAATCTGGGATTGCTTACCAGACTTAGCAGTATCTTTCTTATTCCATGGCTGTTGCCTATGAGTTTGGTACCCGTACGCAGTAAAGAAAGCATCAGCCTTTTCCACCATTTGTTTTGCATCCTTCACTTTGGACATCTTGAGCTGGGCCATAATCTCAGCAGGCCACGACTTCTCCAGCTGTGTGCGCAGCTCGAGGTCAATCATTCCCTCTCGCGTGCTGGGAGTCTCGTCCTTCTCCATCCACTCACCTAAGTATGCCGTGAGATGGTCAAGGAACTGAACAGCTGCCTCTTTTTCCTGGAGACGCGCCTTCATGAACTTATTTCTAGCGTCACCAATGGTGAGACCGTATGCTTTGATGAGTGCGGTCTTCATCATCTCATACGTGAGATTGTCTCCGCGAATTCTGTGGAGAATGTCGAGGGTAGGGCCCTCAAACAGGCTAAGGAACTGAAGCCGCTTAGCTGCCTCATCCAGATCGTACAGCTTTGCCATGTCTTCAAAACAAGCTATAAATGGCTGGATTCGCTCGCGTTCCTTGTAAGAAGGAAGCTTGAGACGTGGAGTTGGAAGAACAGGTGCTGGGAGAGCGCTAGCAGAACTTGGATTAGCTGCACCCGATGTGCCTGAAGCCAGGGAGTCTCGCTTCAGCTTCAGCACTTCAAGCTCGTGTTTTTCACGTGCCACGCGCTCGGCACGCTCATGTTCTTCACGTGCCTCATGCTCGGTACGCTCGTGTTCACGTGCTTCATGCTCGTGTTCACGTGCTTCACGCTCGTGTTCACGTGCCTTGTCACGCTACTCACGCTCCTTATCTTTCTGGCGCTCCTCGTATTCGCGTTCCTTTCGACGTTCCTCACGATCAATTTTCCGCTCTTCAAGGGCGGCATTCTTGCGTTGCTGCTCGTAATTGCAGCGCAACAGGACATAATCTCGAATTTCCTGGGGGTTAGTAAGCCCCATATCCTTGGCTTCTTGGAGGTATGTACTCTCCATGATGCTCAGATTGAGACTGAGTGAGTAAAGTGAGACTGATATGCAAGAGTGAGTAAGTGATTCGGTAATAATTCCAAGCTAGGAGTTTATCCTGGCGAGGTCGCCAGATGTCAGGGGGAAATGTAATATTGTATAATTGGAGTATACAATGTATAGCTATATGTGCTAGGAATGACTATCGAGTCATTTATTACGAGAGAATAGACTCGTGAAATCAAGTAGCGATTTTCGCCAATTCGCTAGAGTTGAGAATTTATAGACTTTCTCAACAGTACACTGCAGAGACTAGACGCTCAAGTAGGCTGTAATATTGTACCGTTGGCCTCTGAGAAAGTTAGTTTCTCCCCTTAACATTCAAATAATAATAATAATAATAATCATAATCAGGATCTTGGCCGAGCCAAACTCCTATCTAGCACAACGGATTTAAGGATTAATGCCAAAAGCTGGCCTAAGTACCAGTCACGATTAATATAAAGAGTTGTGCTAACGTGGAGTAGCAAAAGTGTACGAAATATGTGGGGAAATTAAACATGACTGTTACATTTAACAAAGCTCAAGAAAACGAACTGTAATTTTATTGAATACAAGAAAATAAATTTACGTTACATGACTCCAATTCAAATCAGGAAAGGGAAACGCACTCACTCAAACACTCAGACAAATAACTAAATAACCCCAAAAAATCAAGCCTAGGAAAACAAAAGAAAATACTGATTGGTATAGGTGAGACCGTGCTGCTGTCGATCACCAAGCTGGTGGGAGCTTCGGGGATTCACGCCAGTACAAGCTGAGATCTGAAATCGCTAAGAAAAGTGATCACTCGAGCTTTCGTAAAGCATAACCCGCACGCACCGTGACTAGAGACAGACTGGCTATGGTTTTGAGTGTCCGACGTGAGGAGCGTGTGAAAAGGATGTGGCTGGTAACGGCCAGGGAGGCGGAAGTGATAATTCAGAAATTATCGCTCAGAGGAATGCACCGTCTACACATAAAACAATCACTCGCGAAAGAATGATGAAAGTTTTGACAACTTGATGCAAATATAAGTACACGAGCGGACGGTTGAGAGAGTGAGCAAAATCTCGTGCATTTCAGAATCATTCGTTGCTCCCGCAAAATCACTCAGTGTCACAATTTACGTTACATAATTTTACGATGTAGAAAATTCGTGACAGTAGTGGCCATCCTACATCACCTAGGGCGGCTTCCAAGCTACCTTCCAAGCAAACTGTTGTTCCAACCCAGAGAAGGAGTGTTGTAAAACTTTCATCTTCCTTCTCCTCACGTTTGTCTTCAGATGTTCGGCATAGGGTGCGAGTTTCTGGCACCATGAAATCTCTACCTAAGGGCTTTCCTAAGCATATACCCAAACCCACTCAGTTGTCAGGAGTTGTAAAGTCCCACACCTTAACCTGATCCACCTTCTACTATGGTGCATATCATTTAATGTAATTGTTGGGGTTTACATGCTAGCTATGATTAACTGTAACCTCTTGTTGCACAGTTTTCCCTTTTATGCACATGCCTCCAGGAGACCATGGTTGGTGATCCTGTTCCTTCCAGTCCATCTGGCTACCATGCCTTTTATTCTGATCCTGTGCCAGGCCAATGTGGTCATGGAGGTGCTACCACCCTCCTTCGCCAAGATATTCCATTCACTCATGTGGATATTTCCACTCAACTGCTGGCTGTTGCTGTCTAGATGTTTTTATGTTGAAGTTGTACATTTTGTAGTCTTTATCATCCTCCGAGTGTTACTGTCACAGGGATGGAGCCTTCATTCTCCCTTCCTGTTACTAGGAGATATGAATGGTCATTATTTACTGTGAGGTGACACTGAGGCCAAAACTTGGGGTGTTATGCTGGCTGTTTTTTAAATCCAATAAGATGACTTATTTCCATAGCGAGACTTGAACTTTTGCTGTTACTGATTTGTCCTTGTGCTCAGCTGATGATGTTTCAGATCTTAACTGTGATGTGTTGCCAAACCTGTATGGCAAAGACCATTTCCCATTGCTCTTAACTGCAACTGAAGGCGAACCCCAGCCTCGTCTTTCTCGCTGGCTTCTGGTTAAGGCTGACTGGCCACTTTCATGGAATTAAGTTCCATTGCCCTTTCTGTCAATGAGTTTCACTGTCGTATTGTGGAGGTGTCTTATTTCGCTGACTTGTTGCACTTAGCAGCCCTATTATCTGTTCAAAGAACAGGGGTCAGTTTCCTAAAAGTCTTCTTCCTTGGTGTAACTCTGAATGCAATTCTGCAGTGAGAGCCAAACAAGTCGCCTTCTCTCGACTTCATTGCTACCGTAGGGATCCTCAGTATTTTGTGACAGAGGACGTGGGCTCAAATGAGGTGGGTTTTAAAGGAGGCCAGGCATTTTTCCCTGAAGGGTTATGTTTCCTCCATGAATTCTAAGGCTTCTATTACTCAAATGTGGAGTGGAGTAAGGAAAATTGCAGGAATATTTACTAATCTATCCCTGCCTGTTGTATCTGCAGTAGGTGGAACTGTGGCTGATCCTTTCCCTATTGCAGAGCTGCTATTTGATCATTTTGCCAGTGTGTCACAGAAGGATAGAGATTCACCTTCTGCTTGCCATGGCAACAATCGGTGTCTAGAGTCTCGTGGCCTCAGTTTTGTCTCTTCTGGGGGAGACTCTTACAGTGTCCCCTTTTCTATTTCTGAACTCCAGGCGGTTCTGTCACAGTGACATTTTTCTTCTCCTGGCTGTGATGATATTCCTTATGCCTTTTTACATCACATGTCTGATGGGTCCCTTTTGTTTTTGTTGTAACTCTTTAATATGATCTGGTGTACAAGTGAGTTTCCAGTTACTGGGGTGTTGGTGTAGTTTTCCCCATTCCCAAACCCAGTAAGTCCCTCCTACAGGCAATGAATTATCGGTCCATTCTCTGTCGCCTTCCATGTGTAAAGTCTTTGAAAAGGTGATCAATGTTAGGCTTGTTGTATATTCTGATCAGTATGGTTTTCATAAAATGCGATATACCTCTAATGTCATACTCCCTTTGGAATCTTCTGTCTGGGAGGCTTTCTTTACCAACCACCAGTCGAGCAGGGCAGTACTCCCAAGGTGGATGGAAGGCTGATGACACGGAGAGCTGGAGCTCCCGTTTCATCAGCCCTCAGGACTTGTTCCTGACCATCCTCCTTTGCTGAACTTTTCAGTGTTTCAGTAACACAGAGAGTAGGCCAGCATGCTCTCCAATACAAGTTTCTCTAACTGTCAACACCAGACTACATGCACACTACTCACTACACTTTCTTTTCAAAAATTGTAAAAAAAAAAATGGCGCACGTGAACCATGCCTTGGAGTCCCGAGGGGGGGGGGGAGGGACCATAAATGCCCCCACCATCCGCCCCTCTTCCGGTGACGACTCACGGAGCTCCCTGAAACCACTGTCTGACTCACTCCTTCTTCATTTCTGTAACATTCGCGGCCATTCCTCTAACTTTCGCTCTGCTGAGCACCACCTCTTCTCCTCTAAACCTCACCTTCTCTTTCCCTCTGAGACTCAGCTGTCTGAGGGAACTGACAGCAAACACTTTTCTGTATCATCCAGCTTTCTCTATTCTCATTTCAAAGCCAAAGGTGGCTGTTGCATATATGTACGCAACGATCTATCTTGCTATCGTGTTCCTGAACTTGATTCTTCTGCATTCTCTACTCTCTGGCTTCAGCTCTCCTGTCATTCTCTGACTAAATATATCTGTGCTGTCTACTTATCTCCTAATTCTACAGACTATCTAAAATTCTTCGACTATCTTACATCTACGATGGAACTCATTATATCCATTTCTCCTTTCTCTGAAGTCTCCATTCTAGGAGATTTCAATGTTCATCACCACCTTTGGCTCTCCTCTCCTCTCACTGATCCACCTGGCGAACAAGCCTACATCTTTTCTATCCTTAATGGCCTAGAGCAGCTTGTACAGCACCCTACCCGTATCCCTGACCGCCTTGGAGAGAGTTCCAACATACCTGACCTTTTCCTAACAACTAATCCTTCTGCTTACACTGTTAATCTTTTTTGTTCCGTTGGGCTTCTCCGATCATAACCTTATTACCTTAACCTGTCCTATCGCTCCGGTACGGCCTGTTGACCCTCCAAAGAAACGCCGCCTGTGGCACTTTGGAGCTGCAGATTTGATTTTCATTGGAATGATTATTGCTTTCATGGCCGGGAGCCATCTGAGTGTGCCTTGCGCAATACGAAGGTTATTCTCTCGGGCATGAAAGCATACATTCCTTTCACATATCCTCTGACTAATGCAAGAAAGCCTTGGTTTAATCACGCTTGTTCTAATGCTGTCCACAACAAGGAGAGGGCCTATAAAAGGTACCAGTCCCATCCTTCCCCTGAATCACACCTTTTTTATATCTCTGCCCGGAATTATGCTAAGTCTGTTCTTCGCTCTGCTAAAAATAATTTCATCCGTGCTAAATGTTCCCAACTCTTCAACTCGAATTCTTCTCGCTCCTTCTGGCACCTTGCCAAAAACCTTTCTAACAACTGTACCTCGTCATCCTTCCCTCCTCTTTTCTACTCTGATGGCCCTGTAGCTACTGTATTTCTTCTACTGATAAAGCAGATCTCTTTGCTCAGACTTTCTCCTCCAATTCCACCTTAGACGATTCCGGTGCTATTCCTCCATCACTTCCCCCCTCTGAATTCCTCATCACTGACATTAAAATTTCTTCAGTTGATGTATTTTCTGCCATCAATGGCTTCAGTACTAACAAGGCATATGGGCCTGATGGAGTCCCTCTTGCTGGCCTGAAAAACTGTGTTTCTGTGCTTACACCTTGCATAGGTAAATTCTTTTGCCTTTGTCTATCAACTTGTACCTTTCTTTCTTGCTGGAAGTTTGCTCTCATTCAGCCAGTCCCAAAGAAGGGTGACCATTCCCAACCCTCTAACTATCGTCCAATTACTTTAACATTCATTGTCTCAAAAGTTTTCGAGTCAATTCTTAACTGAAAAATCTTAAAGCATCTTTCCTGTCGCAACCTTCTTTCTGATCATCAATACGGGTTCCGTCATGGACGTTCCACTGGCGATCTTCTCACCTACCTTTCAGACTCCTTATCATCCTCCTTTCGGGACTTTGGTGAAAGCTTTGCCATTGCACTTGACATCTCAAAGGCTTTCGATCGAGTCTGGCATAAATCTTAAATTTCCAAACTGCCCTCCTACGGTTTCTATCCTTCTATCCGTGCCTTCATCTCTAGCTTCCTTTCTGGTCGTTCTATAGCCCCTGTTGTAGACGGCCATCGTTCTTCTCCTAGACCTGTCAACAGTGGTGTTCCTCAGGGCTCTGTCCTATCACCAACTTTCTTACTTTTATTCATCAATGACCTTCTAAGCTGTACATCTAACCCTATCCACTCATATGCTGATGATTCCATCCTTCACGTTTCCATTCGGTTTTCACAACGTCCATCTCAGCAGTTACTTCAACAAAAAAGGGATAAGTCTATGGCACAGCTAATGTCTGACTTGGCTCGTATCTCTGACTGGGGTAAAAATAATCTTGTTATTTTTAATGCATCGAAAACTCAGTTCTTGCATTTATCACCCCGACAAAATGTTCTTCAGGATTACCCACTAATGTTTGATAATGTCCAACTCAGTCCTGCATCATCCTTGAACATGCTTGGTGTTTCAATCTTTCGGGATTTGTCTTGGAAAGAACATATTACATCTCTTGTGAAATCTGCTTCCAAGAGATTAGGTGTGCTAAGCCGATTCCGAACTTTCTTTACCCCTGCACATTTGTTGACCTTGTACACGGGTTTTATTCGCCCGTGTATGGAGAACAACTCTCATGTGTGGGGAGGCTCCCCACATGCAGCTTTTCTCAATAAGGTGGAGTCAAAGGCTTTTCATTTCATTAACTCTCCTCCTCTTACTGATTCCCTTCAACCTTTGTCTCTTCACCACACTGTTGCTTCTTTATCTCTCTTCTATCGCTACTTCAATGGTCACTGTTCCTCTGAACTGTCTGCTTGCATCCCTCCACCTCTACGACGGTCACGTAGTACCCATCTAGCAACAAACTCTCATCCCTTTTCTGTCCAGCTCTCTAATGGAAGAATTAACCGTTACTCCCAGTCCTTCATTTATGCAACTGGTTAACTCTGGAACTGTCTTCCTCTGTCTGTATTTCCTACTTCCTATGATCTCCAGTCTTTCAAATGCAGTGTGTCCAGGCATCTCGAAATGAACGGATCTTGAATTTGGCTCTCTTTTGTATTGTTTTTTTTTTCTTGCAAGGAACAGTATGTGGGCCAATGGCTTTTGATTCCTTCTTCCTCGCATAGAAAAAAAGAAAACAAGACAGAGTCACTGTCTTCTTCGATCTAGAGGAGGTACTTGATACTTCCTGGCGTGTTGGCATTTTATTTTTTCATGAGTTTGGTCTTCGTTGGCACTTGCCTGTTTTTATTTACCAGTTCTTATCTAACTGTTTTTTAAGGATCTGAGTGGGAGTGCTTTCTAATGCCTGTGCACTAAAAGATGGAGTACCACAGGAGAGTGTATTAAAGCTTTAAATCTTCTGAGGGTTTTGGCTCATATCTCTTGGGGCGCTGACTATCAGACCCTCCTCCTCTTGCATAGGTCCCTTATCCAACCGAAACTTGAATATTGGTGTCAGATCTACTCTTCTGCAAGAGATGTCCATCTCCTGATGTTTGATTCGATGCATCATGCTGGTGTATGTCTG
Organism: Birgus latro; assembly: GCA_018397915.1. NCBI lineage: Eukaryota > Metazoa > Arthropoda > Malacostraca > Decapoda > Coenobitidae > Birgus > Birgus latro. Next base: position 5,649 of record JAGKTI010001290.1, on the reverse strand, counting down.
GTATCTGGGGTAATCAGGTCATCCCCAGTTTCGAGTTTGTTGGTGGGTGCTGATGCACTCCCTTTTAATTTTCGTCAGTAGTCGTTCATGATGAGATGTCGGTATTGTCTTCATTGCCTTCTGGACTCAGTTCCTTGTGGCCCGGTCTCCCAGGATTCCCGATCTTCTGCTTATGGCATTCGCCTTAGTTTCTCGAAGCCCTTTGGTAAGAGGGTTCGGTCTGTTATGGTAGCCCTCTGTGTTCAATAACTGACAGTTTGTCCACATAGGATCCCGAGGGCGGGCTTTTGGCTAATCCCTTGTGTGACATTTTGTGCGACCGTTTTTGGTAAAAAAAAGGCTCTCTTCCCTCTCAACTGTCCCATTTTCTCTTTTTAGAACATAACTCATGACCGCTCTGTTCCTGTCTATATTGACGGGTCAAAGACTGATACTGGAGTAAGCTTTGGCGTTGTGTTCCCTCAGTCGGGATAGTAGCCTACCTGGCATTGCTTCAGTATATATGGTATAACTGACTAGTATTTTATGTGCTCTCTAAATCATTTTTAATGTCCCCCAATCTGTGTGTGTGTGTTTTTTTAGTGACTCGTGCAGTGCTCTGTCTGCACTGTAGTCTTTTAATTCATCCCATCCTCTTTTTTTTTCATTTTTGGAGCAGCCTTTTCTCTTTCTCCATATTGGTGTGCAGGACAATGAGAGTGCGGATACATTAGGTAAAGCTTCTTCTCGACAGCCCCCTACCAACACCTTCCTTGAAGTATGCGATTCATACTCCTTGAAAGAGACAGTGGGTTGGTCTTGCTCGTAAGTTAAAAGGAATTTTTCAGAGTGGTTGTGCCAAGGGTTCTCCCCTCCATGCTGTGGTGATTGGAGGTGGCTCTTGCCCAGCTTCTCTTTGCACACTCATGGCTTACACGTGGGTTCCTGATGTGTGGTGGAACTCAGACGTATTATGATGATTGCCTTGTTCCCCTTATTGTCCGTCATTTGCTGGTCCAGTGTCCAACTCTGAGTGACGTATGTCAGAGATTCCTTCATAGGCATAAAGGGGTGGATGGTGCCTGCTGTCTGTCCTCGATGCTTGGAAGAGCCTAAAGCGATTTTACTGATGATTTTAGTTTTCTTCAGGAAGCGGTTTTCCTCCAACCACTTGGACATGAAATTGATATTTAATGAATTTTTCTGTTGTCATCTTAAGTTTTTTTGTTTTGTTTTTTCAACAAAAGAATATAAACTTTATTTTGAGTATGATTTTTTAATTTGGCATCTTTTACTTGGTTGTCCGGCAGCATATGACTGTGGGAGATGTGCCACCAGCTTTTTATAACATTAAATAATCAATCAGTATTCCTTGTCTAACTCTCAACCTTTCCTGTAAATCTGTTTACATTCAGATCAGAAGTGTTTATTATGTTTACATACTCATACACGGGCAAGACTCTGACCTTGCCCACTGAAGTTGAGCTTTGACATGATTGAGGAAAAACCCATATCTCAATAAGGGAAAGATTAATGCTAATACAGTTACTAAAAGGGGTCTCCATGAAACCTAATATTTTTTGGATTCGTGGCTGTAGCTCAGACCAGACAATTCAGCTGTCACTTGAGCTGGGAAGACTTTTTTTTTTTTTTTCAACCGAGGACTGTCTCTGATATTCAAAAGCAGTTAGCCCTTTTATTCTGCCTATTTTATTTTATCTGTATTTTATTGTCTCCTTTATTCTCTTCACATTGTTCTGTTCTCACCTGGTGTCCAATCCCCTGGCAGTTAACTCTCCACATATATTTTGGTCAACCAGTCATGTAAAGATGGAGGTGCTTCTCATCCAAGATGTATAGTAGTAGCGTTATTTGTTGTAACAGCAATTTTGTCCTGGTGGCGTGAAGCCCCCTCAAGACGCGTGACACCCGAGTTTAATGAATGACGGAATAATAAAAATACTGTAGCAGCAACAGTGAGAAAAATTTCAGGGCTTGATGAGACATATTTAAAAATGATAATTTAATGTAATGAAGATGCATTGGTCTGGTCATAAGAAAAAAAGTAAGAAAGAAAAGAAAAGAAAAGGGAAAAAATATATGCCAGATGACAGGTATGAAGATCTGCTCCAGTGGAAACGAAAACAGACCATGACCATTACCTTACATAAGACGAATACTGTGAATAACCTATTGTAAAATTAGTCTCGTGCCTGCTGTAGGTAACGTATTTGGGATAGCAATGATTGTAAGAGTAAATCAGGATGTCATTTACCATAATGATTTTAAATAAGGAACTGGTTGTTTAATGAACAACGTATGTATGGTATTTGAGGCCATCCTCGTTAGAAGGGACGCCCGCGCTAATATAAAAAAATGTGAGAAAACGTGCTTAAAGTCCAACGAACTTCTGACTACCATAACTTTTTAATTTTTGATGCTACGGCATTAAATTTGGTAGCAAAGTAACCATGATACATTCAGGACCATGACAGTGTTAATAATTTATCGATATAATAAATTCAAAACAGCAGGAGCAAAAATTGTTACATTTATCATCCCATCTGTGTTATGGTTTCATAAGTTACATCAAAATTTGAGTGCGCTTTCTGTTATTACAGCACATGGTAATCATAATGCGTGGTAATAAACACAAAACTAATGATATTATCAGTAACAGACAGTGATAAAATGGTGGGAAAATGTTGCAATTGCCTAAGGGACACCCACGCTTTGTACTCACCACACCATTCAGCCATTTTTTGCAAAGTTTGGCACTCATAAGAGTCGTAAAGCACTCGCAAAAAATAAGAATAGTGCAGAGCGTCCTTGCTGTGTTTGCTGGGAAAAGCCACAACAAACGGGCCTAACATGGCTGCCCACTTACTGGGCTCCCAGTGATTGAAAGCAGTCATGTGATGGGAGTCGAGCACTCTGATTGGCTGATGCTGCTCCCAGCACCAGGGAGAAGACACGCACTGGTTCAGCCGCCCTTTATGATTCGGAATTTTCCGGGGGATGATTTCTGCATTAAAAGGGCTACCCATCCCTCACCTCCCTCACTCTATAGAGTGGTTGGGCATGCCTTCTAATTAGGAATATTGAGCCCACAGCAGGGTGCCGACTGCACCGATGGTTGAGAGGACTCTTCACTTTCAACTGAATTTCAACCCTACATACAGTGGACTAAGGGACACTTATCCACCCCCAGGCAATAGAAAACACCTCAAGATAATGCCATAATCAGTAACAGAGGTATTGGCGGGGTGGCGTGAGCCTCCCTTCTAATGCCTTATTTATAGGTCTGGAAAAATGACATGAGAAGGTGAATAGGCAGTAACTCTACAGTGTATTAACTGTTATTGAGCTGATGAAAACTACTAAATATGTGAAAGTTTTTATGGTGATTTCGATTGACTGTATGTGGTGTGAAACAATAATCACCAGTCCCATACATCTCGTACTTTGGGAGATGAAGGGTCCTGAGGCTAGGTCATCGTACTCAAGAATTTTTACACGTGGATTATTGACCTCCACCTCTCGTCACACTAGGTGTACTGAGCTTCATCTAACTGGGATTCTTGTTGGATGTGGACAAAACATTTTCACCCCAATATGCCCCTCAAAACTACTGTGCTATTGCCTCCAAAAACTGCATTCCACTTCCAGCTTTCCTTTAACCTATAATGTTGAATTAGTTAGGGTATTTAAAACTTATGCCTGATGAAAACTGTTTAACAAACTAGACAGACTGTGGTGCCTTTATACAACTTCACCCAAACTACTTAAGAGCTATGAGTTACTGAACAGAAGGGGGAGGAACGGATCTTTTGAAGGGATATTGTACCAAATGATTTTTTCCTCATATACATTTGGTTATAATTATATGTTGTAACGCTCACCTCCCTGAATAGCTGGCCTACCACGCCAGACCAGGAGCTATCCTTCAAACGCGTGCCCCACACCCTGTCGTCTGGCCTCACATACGAGTACCTGAAATTATAAGGACTGCAAATTGTCATGGCAGATCTTTCTTAATTTCATGGACATCATAAGTGTAATGAAGATGTTTCGTATAAACTGAGTGAGAGAAAATTAATACATGTCATTAAGTCTCTATGAAAGGTGCATGTCTTGTTTAAGAGTTCTTGTTGATGGGTGTTTGAGTGGCTGTTTCCATATCAGTATTAGAGTAAGACCAGGATATTTTTTCACCATGGTTGTTCAGTATGGGATAGTGAAGGTTATCTGTCCAAAGTGTTAGAAACTAAACAAATTCACCCTTATTTTCGTTAGGAGGTATTGAACACAGATGGTGGTGAGACTGATGTGGTCATTTTTTTACATCGAGACCAGAGGACCACCAATTCACCAAGCCGCATGCAGAAAAGGAGAGAGAGAGAGAGAGAGAGAGAGAGAGAGACCAGGTTCAGGAGCTATTATCACAAGTAACCAGGAACCTTAATGTTTTCCTTGGTTATTCATCTACTGTATTCTGTTGTATACAAGAAAGATGGCCGGTACTGTCNCATCGAGACCAGAGGACCACCAATTCACCAAGCCGCATGCAGAAAAGGAGAGAGAGAGAGAGAGAGAGAGAGAGAGAGAGAGACCAGGTTCAGGAGCTATTATCACAAGTAACCAGGAACCTTAATGTTTTCCTTGGTTATTCATCTACTGTATTCTGTTGTATACAAGAAAGATGGCCGGTACTGTCAAGGATGCACTACACTTCTGCCTTATGACTTGGCTACTTAGAGACAGTGCCTGAGGTGCACTGATTTTCACACCCTGACATTCAGAGAGGAGGATGACAACTGCAAGTGAAAAACCCATTCAGCTGAATGTCTTCCCATCAAGAATAACTCATGACTCTATGGCAGTTTTGCATTTCATGGATTCCTTCCTCTCTGATCTCAAGGGAAAGGTGTGGCTCGCATATCTAGACAAAGTGATGCACGTCATATCGTCAAAACATTCGACATACTCCACGTGACTGTAATAGTAGAAGTGTTTTTTTTATGACAAACCTAGCCTGTGGACGACCCATTAACTCGATTCCCCAAATTGTTCCCTCTCCAAGTTATTGTTCGATCTCGTTTTATCTATTTATATATATATTTATTTTTTTATTGTCACCCTATCACTGCTCCATCATAAGATCAAAAGAGGCTAAAAGTACAACCTTGCGATAACTTTCTTAAGTATTCTGCGTAGTTCATTCATTATATTTCTGTATCATTTACAGGTACGGCAGTGTTATATTTGTAGAGGTATGGTACAGACTACAGTATTTAATAACATGAATGGAACGATTTAGGACAAAAGTGTAAATACTGTATGTATTATTGGAAGGGTAGCTGTATCTGTAAATTTATTTTTCATGTTTTCTGGAGATAATATAAATGAAACAGCCGAATTCATTACTAAATTCTTGAACTTCAGTCCAGGTCTCTGATATTGAAGACGTTTCTTAAAGCTAAATCTAACCCATTTAGTTCAAAATTCCTATCTTAAGCTAGATAATATAATCGGGAGAGGGCAAGGGTACATACCGACAAGGATAATATCCAGATTCAGTGGGTTAAACTAGACTAGCAGTGTGACCTACGTGAAATTAATCCTTTTTGCGAGGAATTCCACAACATTATGTGAGGGTCCCGTAAAGGT
>JAGKTI010001289.1:74788-90518 GCA_018397915.1 Birgus latro | reverse complement strand
TTTTACTCGCTCTTCCTTCCCAGACTCTCCCTTTCGCACCCTTTTCATCTCCTTCCAAAACATTTTCTTATTCTTTTGAAAGTTCTCAGTCAACCGCCTACCCCACCCCTCATCTGCTGCCACTTTAGCATCATGCACAGCCCTTCTCGCCCTATTCTTCTTTTCCTTGTACCTCTCACATGACACCTCATCCCTCATCTGCAACCAAGTAGACTGTAGCACCAGTCGAAGAGGGCAGTACTCCCGAGGTGGATGGAAAACTGATGATAGGGAGAGCTGGAGCTCCCGTTTCATCAGCCCTCGGGACTAGTTTCCTACCATCCGCCTTTGCTGAACTTTTTCAGTGTTTCAGTTACTAGACCAGCATGCTTTCCAGCACAAGTTTCTCTATCTGTCAACACCAGATTACATGCACAGTACACACTACACTACCTTTTCAAAGTTAAAAAATGGCAAACTGTAACAGTGCCTCGGAGTCCCGGGGGGGGGGACCATAAATGCCCCCACCATCCGCCCCTCTCCCAGTGATGACTCATGCCTGGAACCACTATGTTACTCACTTCTTCTTCATTTCTGCAACCTTTGTGGCCTTTCTTATAACTTTCTTTCTGTGGAACACCACCTCTCCTCCTCTAAACCTCACCTTCTCTTCTTAACAGAGACTCAGTTGTCTGAGGCAACCGACAGCAAACCCTTTTCTGTATCCTCCTACTTTCTCTATACTTATTTAAAGCCCAAGGTGGCTGTTGTGTATAAGTACGCAATGACCTTTCATGCTCTCGTGTTCCTGAACTTGATTCTTCTGAATTCTCTACTCTCTGGCTTCGGCTCTCCTGTCATTCTCTGACTAAATATATCTGTGCTCTTTACTTATCGCCTAATTCTACTGACTATCAAAAATTCTTCGACTATCTTACTTCTACGATGGAACACATTCTATCCATTTCTCCTTTCTCTGAAATCTCCATTCTTGGAGATTTCAATGTTCACCACCGCCTTTGGCTTTCCTCTCCATTCACTGATCCACCTTGTGAACAAGCCTACACCTTTCTATCCTTAATGACCTAGAGCAGCTTGTACAGCACCCTACCCGTATCCCTGACTGCCTTGGAGAGAGCTCCAACATACTTGATCTCTTCCTTACAACTAATCCTTCTGCTTATACTGTTAATCTTTTTTCTCTGTTGGGCTCCTCCGATCATAACATCATTATCTTGACCTGTCTAATAGCTCCTGTGCGGCCTGGGGATCCTTCAAAGAAACGTCGTCTGTGGCACTTTGGAGCTGCGGATTGGGAGGCCCTCAGGCAGTACTTCTTTGATACTCCATGGAATGATTATTGTTTCCATGGCCGGGAGCCATCTGCGTGTGCCTTACGCATTACAGAGGTTATTCTCTCGGACATGGAAGCATACATTCCTTTCTCATATCCTTTGTCTAATGCAAGAAAGCCTTGGTTTAATCACGCTTGTTCTAATGCTGTCCACAACAAGGAGATGGCCTACAAAAGGTACCTGAGCCAACCAACCCCTGAATCACGTCTTTTAAATGTTTTTGCCCGGAATCGTGCTAAGTCTGTTCTTCGTTCTGCTAAAATTAATTTCATCCGCAGTAAATGTTCTCAACTCTCCAACTCGAATTCTTCACGCTCCTTCTGGCACCTGCCAAAAACCTTTCTAACAACTCATCATCCTTCCCTCCTCTTTTCTACTTTGATGGCTCTGTAGCTATTTCTCCTACTGATAAAGCAGATCTCTTCGCTCAGACTTTCTTCTCCATTACCACCTTAGACGATTCCGGTGCTGTTCCTCCATCACTTCCCCCCTCTGACTTCCTTATGGCTGATATTAAAATTTCTTCAGCTGATGTATTTACAACCATCACTGGTCTCAATACTAACAAGGCATAAGGGCCTTATGGGGTCCCTCCTGTTGTCCTCAAGAACTGTGCTTCAGTGCTTACACCCTGCCTAGCTAAACTCTTTCGCCTTTGTCTATCAACTTGTACCTTTCCTTCTTGCTTGAAGTCTGCTTTCATTCAGCCAGTCCCAAAGAAGGATGACCATTCCCAACCCTCTAACTATCGTCCAATTGCTTTAACATCCTGTGTTTCAAGAGTGTCTATTATTAACAGAAAAATTTTAAAGCATCTTTCCTATCACAACCTTCTTTCTGATCGTCAGTATGGGTTCCGTCAGGGACGCTCCACTGGCGATCTTCTCACCTACCTTTCGGATTCCTCCTCCTCCTCCTCCTCTCGGGACTTTGGCGAAAGCTTTGTCATTGCACTTGACATCTCAAAGGCTTTCGATCGAGTCCGGCATAAATCTTTAATTTCTAAACTGCCCTCTTACGGTTTCTATCCTTCTATCTGTGCCTTCATCTCTAGCTTCCTTTCTGGTCGTTCTATAGCCGCTGTTGTAGATGGCCATCGCCCTTCTCCTCGATCTATCAACAGTCGTGTTCCTCAGGGTTCTGTCCTGTCACCAACTCTCTTCCTTTTATTCATCAGTGACCTAAGCTGTACCTCTAACCCTATCCACTCATACGCTGATGATTCCACCCTTCACCTTTCCTTTCAGTTCCCGCAACGTCCGTCTCAGCAGTTACTTCAGCAAACAAGGGATGAGGCTATGCCACATGGCTAAACCAGGAAACCTCTTCCCAAGATGGTCGCACTCTACTCCACTGCTGCCACCCTAGTACTGGTTGTAAATCTGCATCCTCTTCAGGTCTTCTTCAGACAGCTTACACTGGCCCTGTCACTACTGTACGGCTGCATTTCTTGCTAAGATTCCCATCCCTACTACACTGCTTGCCGTTGGTCCTTCCGCCTTCTCGCACACTATCAATCAAGGTTCACTTCTATTTCCTCAGTGATGGGGCTTCTTGGGACAAACTGGCTGTGTTGTTGCCTCTTGTCCCCACCCCATACATATTTACCCTCATCCTTCTCGTCTTCTGCAGCCATCTTCTTGCCGTCCTTCTCATTTGGACAATCGTTGCTGAAGTGTCCCAACTCACCACATGTCCAGCACCCGTTGGTTGCAATCGTGGTTTTCCTTGCACTGTTCCGTTCTTGCTCCTTCTTCCATTTGTAACAATCAACCTTCTTGAGCCCTGGCTTCTCGCAGAACCAGCAACCTTCTCTGATCTTCTCCTGTTTTCTCTTCCAATTGTAGCAGTCCACTTCCCTATGTCCTGGCTTCTCACGATATCAGCAACTTTCTTCAAACTTTTCTGCTTCACATACCTGCCCTTTTCTTGCCTTCAATCCTGCATTATGACCTGCCTGAATAGTGAACTTACAGTACCTGTTGTAGGACTCAAATTCCAGAGCCCTAGCTAATGCTTCTTGCATACTTTTGGGTTGTACCTGCTTCATTTGCACTTTGAACTTTGCACCATCAAGAGCATCGATGAACCGGTCCCCCAGAAGAAGAGCCAACAGGTTAGGTGCTGCTCCAGGGTACACCTTGTGTGCCATACTCTTCACGTCATGAGGATGCATCTGGAAGGATTTGCTTTGAACCTGTACACGGGTCCGGAATCTTGTCCTGTAAACCTCAGTCTGGTACATGATCCCATATCTGCATTGCAGCACTTCTACCAGGGACTGATAACTGTTTCTCTTATCCACTGACATCTGCCCAAGAATCTCCATTGTTGCATCCTTAAGACTGGTAGCAAGCTGCACTGCCCTCTGCCTTTCATTTCAACCGTTCTTGTCAGCAAGTAACTCAAACACATGGTAAGCTTCCCAAGATACTTTGCCATCAAATTCCTGAGGTTTCTTTGCAATCGGATCCCCATTATAGCCATGCACTTCACTGGTTTGGGGCCTGAAAACGGGGCCATTATAATTAAGTCCAGGACTCAAAACTCCTGCATTCTGAATACTCAACCCGGTAATGCTTGGGATTCGTCGAGATTCAACATACACTGTCCAGTGTCCATCATTTTTATTTGCTCCTTGTAAACTAGCCTGAGGCTCAGCAGTGTAAAATTATTTCTCTACAGCCTCAACTCTCTCACTAATTATATTTACCTCATCGACTGTATGCTTCAACTGGTCATCTTAGTGATGTCTGCACACCATCGCTATTCCCTCAGTAATCTTGAACTGGTCATTTACATTCTGTCTGCACTCCATCACATTATTGCATACCTAATATTTCTGCTGCTGTAGTTCAGCATATGCTTCCTAATTCAACTGTTGCTGTTCTTCCTTCATTTTCCCCATGAAAGCATCGAGCTGTCCTTGCATCCTCAGTTGTATTTTCCACTGTTGCTCCTGTCGTGCCTTTTGAAGTCGTTCATATTGTTCTTGCTGGTCTTCACTTTGTGCCATTAGATGTTCACTTTGTGTTTTTAGTTGTTCTCTGAGTTCTTTCTCTCCTTCATTTCGTGCATGTAGCTGTTCACTTTGTGCCTCTAGCTGTTCTTTGATTTTCTTCTTTAGAAATTTGTTCTTCATTTTGTGCTTGTAGTTGTACACTTTGTGCTTGTAATAGCTTCATGACTGCACCCAGGGACACTTCCTCCTCCTGCCCAGCTTGGTTCCATGTCTGCACACCCCTTTGCTCCACGTCGAAGATTAGACTCATTGCAACATTTTTATTCACACTCCTGACACCACTGTTATGTCCCCGTCTCATACTGCCACAGGCTCCAAAAGCAGTAGTTCAGTATGGGAAGGATGTTGCCCAGTGAGTTGTTCTTCCTATGTCAGCCTTTTGGTGTGCAACAAGATCAGTTTAGGCGAGGTAAAAAAAAAAATCACTGGCTTCTCAAGTTCGCAGTCTTTATTTACCAGATAATTACACTTAATGCTTCCCAAATGCACTTCACTATTTCATAAGTATCGGAGCGATACAATATTCACTAGGCCACGCTAACACTGAACTGCACTGAAACTTAAACTGAAACGAAACTGAGTCCTCATGGTTCTTCCACCTCTTATATAGCCTTGCCTAGTTCGCCAAAGTTCTAGTACATTCTTGAAGGAGCAACAGTTACCACTTGGAGACATTCCAAATTCCCCAGAGTTTTCTTACACTATATAACACTCTAAATCATTTAGCACACAAACCGAAATAAAATTACATTATTTAACAATCACATACATAAAACATTATAGAGAGAAAGAGAATAATATTTAATTCTTCATTTTCATTACCATTCTTCAGTATAGCAAACTGACATAGAAACTTCTTGATATAATAACAGATTAGCAATATAATATTTTGAACGCCCCTCGGTGACAGTGTTGCCATCGACATAGATTTGAGCATTTATTATTCATGGCAAGCACTCTTTGTTTATAGTATTTAAGGCATACAGACCGTTATCCTGTTTAGCAAAATAGCAGGTTAGATATATTTTTCATATTTTCGATGAGCAACTGAGTATTTTATTCACAGGAACACGAGAGGAAAGTAAGTGTGTTAAACAATAAATATTAACGATCACCGAGCATCTGTTGCGATGAAATCATCGGCGGCCAATCAGCAGCTGTGAATCAGACGCTCCCTACTATCCCCATACATCTCATCAGTTAATGAAATACGGTAGAGCAGTTCTTTTGCATATACTAGCATGTGTTTCCATCGCTGTGTTGACATCGAAGACACACACACACACACACACACACACACACACAGATGTAGTCATTACAAATCTTCCACTTCCACATTGTTTCTCTCTCCCTCTCTCTGTCTCTCTCTCTTTCCGAACAGTCATTCCTTATTCATACCTTCTCATCATGGGAGGGTTTTCTGGCTATTGTCCTCAAGTGTAACCTTATAAATGCACATATGCGATGCCTTCAAAATTTACCGTCATTTATTCCTCTTTCCGATGCAATGGGTGAAATAATGAAAATATTCTTCGACAACTTGCTAAAAAATGTAGGTCTACTCTTTTTATTAACAGTTCATGAAGATGGAACTTTACACAATACATAGCCTACAGCACCCTACACAATACAACATTTCGAAATATTTGTCTTATGAAACACCAACAGCCCTCCACGAATAACCATCAGTCAGTTAAATGAAGATACATTTTTGCTTTTCTTTTTATGGGTTGTACATTGTGGTAGGTGGCTGCAAACATCATCCACTCACATCATGCAGTGCTGCTTACTTTTCCGTTCACCGTTACTATTCTTTTTTCTGTTTCTACCCTCCTCTCTTCCCATTTTTCCCATTATTCATGTCCCTTTTTACCCTTCACCTGACAAAGTCAGAGGGGAGTGTTGTTATCACTGGAATTAATAGGTGTCCGTCCGTAGAGCTGGGTGGTAGGGCGGCAGGGCGACTGGCTGGGCATAGAGATTTCGTTTCCGGGTCAGAACTAAGAAAATATTCACCATAGAGTCAAGAAATTTCACATAGTTGTGTTTCTTATAGTGACAGGTAGAATGCTGTGTCTTAAGTATTTTTTTTTTTTTTAGTAATGAAAAGTACAAAAAATAATTAATCCAGAGACTTCAATGCAACCTGTGCAAGAAATATGAAGGCCCCAGCAAGTGTCCTCGAGACATTCTCCTTACACCCACGTTTAAAACAAAAGATTGGTGTGGGGGGGGGGAGGGCCAACCTGCCGAGTCCCGACCGGTTTTTTACCCAGCCTACCCCCAGATCCCGACCGATTTTCGACTTTTTGTTTTTTGGCTGAAACCTTCGCTTTTAGTGAGAAACATCGAAAATTCATAGTGAAATCGCGATCCTCAGGTAAAAAAAAATGTTGATACAGGTGTCACTCAACCTTACGTTTTCCTTTTTTTCAGGGTACCTAACTAAGAAAACGAACTATGGAAGGGTTGACTAATTCAAATCACTTTAAATTACGTATTTATTTCATCTATTTGGTACGAATTTATGTGTAGTAAAAGTCTATAATGATTTTCACACAATAATATAGGCGTTTATAAGCATTGTTCACTTACCCAAAACCCCAGTATATGGCACCTTCCTTTACGACATTACCACCTCATCACTTCTGTTTGTTTCTACCTCTAGCTTCTTTGTTTCTTTGTCCTCCACCTCAGGAATCACTTTCACCGTGAATTTCGTCATTAGAGAGACCGTGGGGCAACGTACCTTTACTGGCTGGGCTACTGCTAACAGGTGAATTGCCCAGTGTGGGGGGAAGGGGGGGAAGGGGGAGTTAGGAGGGGCCAGACAGTAACCCCACTTGACAGCAGGTAGAGGAAGGTCTCCCACATATGCCTACCAAAAATCACCCGTGAATGTTGAAAAATGTGCACACAATGGGACTTGCAATTGCGTGACGTACGATGTACGTCGTTGGGTCTGTCTGCGGAAAAAAGTAGCGACGTGCATCGTACGTCGATGGGACTCGGCGGGTTAAGCTCTTGGTTAGGTGTGCAGGGAGGTGGGGGCTATATGCTTCGTCAGATGGAGGGTTGCAACGGTGTAGCATTGCCTATGTTTATTACTATTCTTTCTGTTTCAGAGGGCTTTGCAATGAGTTAGAAACCCAACTGCTTCCTGTAACCAGGGAACCATTTACAGCACCGGGTGGTAACCATTTAAGCAAATTATGGTGTGAAGTGATGTCTACTCTGGTGCTCCAGTTAATTGGATGGAGAAACAAAAATGAGGCATCCATTCAGGAACCGAATCTCCAAACTATTCCGCGCTCCTAGCTGTGGCAAGATGCTGTTAGCCACAAGGGGTCATCGATTTACTGCAAGGCAAGCCCTGCAGGTAGGGTTGCTTAATTGCCCTTGAAAGGTTTCCTCAGCTAGACAAACTGGGGTTGGTCAACAACAGTAAAAACAACAGCAACAATGGACTGTGCATTTTTTTTTATCTATGCAAGGAAGAAGGAACCAATGACTAAAAGTCAACAAATTATTCCCTCAAAAAAAAAAAATCAAGATTTGTTTATTTCGAGATGTCTGGACACACTGCGTTTAAACGACTAGAGGTCATAGACACTGGGAAATACAGATAGAAGTCAGATCCAGAGTTGACTTGTGCGCACATGAAGAAGTGGGAATAAGAGTTAACTCTTGCATTGCAGAGCTGGACAGAAAAGGGATGAGAGTTTGCTGCAACATGGGTGCAATGCCTCTCCACACTTAAAGCCAAAGGTGTCTGTTCTGTATATGTATGCAACAACATATATTGCTCTCGTGTTCATGAACTTGTATCTTTTAAATTCTCTTCTCTCTGGCTTCGTCTATCCTGTAAATCTTTGACAATATATATCTGTGAAGACTGTGATGTTTACTTATCTCCTAATTCTACCGACTTTGAAAAATTCTTTGACTACGGTATCATATTTGTAAGATGGAACATATCCTATCAATTTCTCATTTCTCTGAAATCTCCATTTTCAGTGTTTACCATCACCATTGGCTCTTCTCTCTCTTTTGACTGATCCACTTGTTGAACAAGTCTACATATTTTTTTTAATTTTTACTAACCTAGTCAGCTTGTACAGCACCCTACTCATATCCCTGACCGCCTTGACCTCTTCCTCACAAGTAATCCATTCTCTTACTATGTTAATCTTTTATCTCCAATGGGCTTCTCTGATCAAAACCTTATCAACTTAACCTTTCCTATTGCTCCAGTAAGGCTTGTGGACCCTCCCATGAAGCAACAGCTTTGGTTGGCACTTTGGAGCTGCTGATTGGGAGGCATTGAGGCAGTACTGCTTTGATTTTCTCTGGAATGATTATTACTTCCATGGCTAAGAGCTATCTGAGTGTACCTCATGCATTTCAGAGGTTATTCTTTATGGCATGGATGCCAACATTTCTTTCTCTTAACCTGAAGCTAATGCAAAAAAAAAAAAAAAACTTGGTTAAAACACTCTTGTTTTAATGCCGTCCACAACAAGGAGGAGGGCCTTCAAAAGGTTATGGAGCCAACCCATCCCTGAATCCCGTCACTTTTATGTTACTTCCTGGAATCGTGCCAAGTCTGTCATTCATTGTGCTAAATGTAATTTCATGCATACCAAATAGTCTGAACTTTCCAACTCAAGTAGTATTCTTCCTGCTCCTTCTGGCATGTATCCAATAACCATTCTGACAACTTTGCCTTATCATCCTTCTCTTCTTTTCTTCCACTATGATGACTCTGTAGCTGTTTCTTCTATTGATAAAGCAGTACTCTTTTCTCAGGCTTTCTCTTCCAATTCCACCTTAGACGATTCCTGTGCTGTTCCTCCAGCACATACACCCCCCTCCGATTTCCTCATAACTGACATTAAAATTCCTTCAATTGATGTGTTTTCTGCCATCACTGGCCGCACTACTAACAAGGTATATGGGGCTGATGGGGTCCCTTCTGTTGTCCTCAAGAACTGTGCTTCTGGGCTTACACCCTGCCTGGTTAAACTTTCACGTTGTCTGTCAATTTGTACCTTTTCTTCTTGCCGGAAGTTTGCTCTCATTCAATGTGTCCCAAAGAATGATGACTATTCCCAGCCATCTAACTATCGCTCAATCGCTTTAACATTTTGTATTTCAAAGTTTTTTTTTTTTAATTTTTTTTTAAAAAAAAAAAAAAAAAAAGCATCTTTCCCATCACAATCTGGTTTCTGAACTTCAGTATGAGTTCCGCCAGGGAAGCTCCACTGGCGATCTTTTCACCTACTTTTCAGACTTCTGGCCACCATCTTTTGGGAACTTTGGCGAAAGCTTAGCCATTGCACTTGATGTCTCAAAGGTTTCCGATCGAGTCTGGCATACATTTTTTATATCTACAGTGCCTTCTTATGGTTTCTGTCTGTACTTCATCTCTAGTTTCCTTTCTTGTTGTTCTATAGGTGCTGTTGCGGACGGCCACAGTTCTTCTCCTACAGCTTCTATAGTGGTGTTCCTCAGAGCTCTGTCGCATCACCAACTCTCTTCCTTCTGTTCATCAGTTACATAAATTATACATCTAACCTAATCCACTCATATGCTGATGGCTCCACCGTTCACCTTTCCATTCGCTTCCCGCAGCGTTCATTACAGCAGTTACATCAACAAACAAGGAATGAAGCTATGGTGCACCTAATGTTTGACTTAAATCAATTTTCTGATTGGGGTAATTTTGTTGGTTTTAATGCTTCAAAACTCAGTTCATAAGTTTTCCAACTCATCAAAATCTTCCACAGGAGTATCTTCTAATTTTAAACAATATTCAACTCAGTTCTACATCATCTTTAAACATACTACGGCTTTCATGCTCTTGGGATTTATCTTGAAAAGATCATATTACCTGTCTTGTAAAATCTGCATCCAAGAGATTAGATGTGCTGAGCCGACTCTTTGCCTTTTTTACTCCTGCACTGTTTTGACTTTATATACGGGTTTTATTTGCCCCTCTGTAGAGTAGAACTCTCATGTGTGGGGAGGTTACTCACAGACAGCTCTTCTCAATAAGGTGGAGTCAAACGCTTTTCCTCTCATTAACTCTCTCCTCTTACTGGCTTCCTTCAACCTGTCTTTTTTGCTGCACAGTTGCATCTTATCTCATTTCCGTTGTGACTTCTGTGGTCACTGCTCCTCTAAACTGTCAGCTTGCATCCCTCTCCCACTACGGCAGGAGCGTAACCCGTTTTGCTACAAACTCACATCCCTTTTCAGTCCACCTCTCTAATGCAAGAGTTCATTGTTCTTCCCAGTCCGTCATGTATGCAAGAGGCCAATAAGTCTCTCTTTGTCTGTATTTCCTACTGCCTATTACCTCCAGTCTTTCAAAGGCAGAGTGTCAGGCATCTTGAAATAAACAGATCTTGAGTTTGACTCTTTCTTTTTTTTTTCTTTTTTTTCCTTGGAGGGAATCTTGCGGCCATTTGGCTTTTGGTTCCTTCTTCCTTGCATAAAATAGCACTGAGAACTGCAGTTCATTCTTGTATTAAACGGTGGGATAGAAAATGGATGAGTGTGTGTTGCTAGAAGGGCACTGTGTTGCTGCTAGAATGATAAGGGAATGCAGGCATGGCCTACATCCAGATTATTGATCAGAATAGTTGAGAAAGAGAGAAAGAAAGGATGCAGCAAAAAGACGAGGACTGAATGGAGTCGATAAGAGGAAGAGAGCTGATGAGAAAAAACATGTTACTGGAGAGTAAGATGAAAAAAAAAAAATGGTGTAACGAAAACACTTTTTCTCCACCGAGTTTCCAAATACTGTACGTAGCGAGCCTACCATGTTGGAGAAGTACTCGCATAATCCGCACAGAGCGAATAAGACCCCGCTTATTATATAACTGAGGTTAAAGAATTAGCGGAGTCAGTTAAGCATACTTAACCTCTGTGATTATTCTATAAAATACTAAAGAGGGTATTTGCTCTCTCCAAAGAAATCTCTCTAAAAAAGGAGACACCTCAAGGATACTGAGCGAGGAAGAAGAACCGAACTGTGTTGTCAAAAATAATTAGATAATGATGAGGAAGACTGAGTCAAGCTGAGAGATATAAGGACTGAGTTTAATCACAACAAGATTTCCTTTGCTACAGCCCCCAAGAAAAGCCAGATAAGATGTCAAGCGCACCACAGTCCCATCCAGTAATTTTAATGATAACTCCTGCAATGAATATTTAGAAAATCGAGAGGAATATTATGAGTGGAGTCACCAATATGGCAGAGGACAGGGCTAGAGATACGGCTCAGAAGATCATTGGTGAGTAGGAGTAAGTGAGTTAGTAGAACCATAAGAAACACCATCATAGATAGTTTTAGAAAAAGAAGAGTGATCATCTTCATCAGCTTCTATTGATTGTTCGTAAAAGGAACTTGGAGATAAAGGCACGGGGATAAAGATAGAAACCACATGGGAGCATAATGGAAGCAATTACTGAACCAGATTCTGTTAAGACCTGCAAGATATATCACCCAATAACAAATGTTCACGTAAATCACAAAAGAAGGATGGCTATTAGACATGAATGTGAGAAGATCGCCTGTTAAGAGTCCATGATGAGACCAATATAGGCTCTGAGAATTAATGTTATGAAAGGACAGCTATATATGTACTTAGCATTGTTCACTTTGAGAAAATATTCAGACTGAAATCCAAGAATTTAAAGCAACTGGATGATTCTGAGCAATCATCTTTCATCGTGACAGACTGAATGCCAGCTGTTTTCAGGCAAGAAGAAAAGATAACAATTCACAGACAAAACAGAAAAGGTTTACCTAGGCAGGGAGGATGTCGGCACGGCAGTAGATTTCTTGAAAACAGAAGGAACGTCATCAGAACCAACCGGCTGGGCTTTACTGAGGCCAATAACGGCATAAAGTACATTTTTTTAAAGAGATGAGATCGAAGGAAATACCCACAAATTTTAGAAAGGTACAGGGGACAAGAAACAGCAACAGAGCATCTGGTTCTTTCGGTGCTGTTTGTTGTAGCAAAGGCTATAACTATGATATCAAATTCTACGAAATATATATAAGAATTGCAAAGCAGGAAGACTTCAAAGCACTGTATACCTCACTATTCCTTTGTATGCTATGTTCGCTTAATATTTGCATTTTCATAGACTGCATACAGAAGTGCATTATGGTGTCATATACAAAGTAAATCGCGGTCAGAAAACGGTGTTAAGAAGTTTCCCGAGCCAAGAACAATACACTTCAGTGGGATTACACACCAACTCCCTTGCTGTGAACATAATCTAAAGAAATCAGTCTCTTCATGAATGATACATTTTTCACTATAATGTGGGTAAAGTCAGTCTTATTCAACTTTACATAAATCACTCAGACCGAAAATGCTTCTCCTACTTATGTGCTTTCTTGTGTGTTTTTTTTTAATCCATCTTATTTCATACATTTCAGAGAAACGGGTTATGCTGGTGGTGGTGGTGATGATGATGATAAATAGCGCTTTATCAGGTTTGATCGTACCCTACGCAGCCAATGAATTCTTTAACATACTAACATATTAGTGGCAGTTATAAGCAATACACAGCGGAATTTGCTATGTAGAGCAGTGTTTCCAAAACTTTTTTGGCCGCGACCATGAACAGATTCTCTCTCTCTCTCTCTCTCTCTCTCTCTCTCTCTCTTGGCCTGGCGACCCTCTTGGCGGAAACATAATTTCACTGTTTCTTCATTTAGTTTTATCCAATAATATTTATTGGATAAAAATGCAGTGGACGGCTTGAAGTAAAACTCAGTATAAAGTTTATTTAATAAATTTTACTGAATTTTACTTTTTAAATAATTAACAAATGTCGGTATTTCTTATGTTGATCGAAAAAAAATATAAAAGTCACAACTTCATGTAAATGTAATTAAGTGCAAAATTAGGCAAGCAAAGAAAAACAAACTTTTGACTAACAGTTATGACGCTGCTTCATGAGTTGTCCTTCTGACTATTGATTCTTTTCTGATAAATTTAGTAAATAAAAATTGTGGTCATCATGATGATGCTTTTCTATGGTCATAGAAATGACAGGAATTTGATAATTTCTTTCTTAAATGGATTTCATTGCAAAAATTGAAATGGAAAAACACATTTAGTGGCTACAGTGATGTTCCTTCATTTTATAGACGAGTTCTTCCACATTCGGCTTTATGTTGATAGATGGAGCAAAGCGTAATTCATGCCGAAGGTGGCAAACTGTTCCTTGCTTTATTCCTGATCGTCACAAGAGCTGAAAATCCTTATCCAGAGAGGTATATGGTTGGAAAAGGGAGAAGAGCCTTTTCAGCCAAGCGAGTCAAAATAGGCTTACCCTTGAGTTGGGCCCAGAATTCAGAGTACGAGAGATTTTCAAAACGTTGCTTCTGCACCTGATGTATAAGTTCTTCTTGAAAATCTGGGATATCTTCTCCATCTTCACTGACGTTCACACCAAACATTTCTGACCCAGCTATGTTGACATAGGTCGACATTTTCTGGCAAATATCTGTCCATTTCTCCCTGAAGCTTCTTCAGATGATCTTCAAAAACCACTCCAACGACGGCAGGGGCTATTTCTGACGAATCTTCCAGCACTGCCCTCAGTTCTGGAAAAACAGCCATTTCTTCCCTGGCTAATCTTTTTTTTTTTTTTTTTCCAAAATGCAAGTTGCTTTTTGAATGAGCCAGTTTTTTCACTAATGTCCACCATAGTTTGATATCGGCCTTGCATGTATGGGTTGAATTCATTCAGGTGCCAGAAGATGTTGCCAAAATAGGCTAAAATAGGCTAGCTTAGCCACCCAGACAGCGTCTTTGAAGCAATCGGCCAGCCTATGCTTCTTCTCTTGGAGAAAAACTTCTATTTCAGTTTTTAGTTCAATTACCCATCCAAGAATGCGCCATCGAGACAGCCAGCGGACATCAGAGTGGAAAAGGAAGTCCTGGTGATGTGAACCCATCTCTTCACACATTTTGTGAAAAATGCGTGAGTCCAAAGCTCTGGCCTTGATAAAATTCACAATTTGGATAACATCAGTCAGAACCACATGGAGTTCCGGCTGGAGACGTTGAGAGGCCAAGTTTTCCCGATGTAAGAAACAGTGAATTTATATGACATCGAGGTTTTCTCTTTTAATTTGAGTGACAAAATCTACATGACTTTCCATCATTGATGGAGCTCCATCAGTACACACAGCCAAACAGTTCAATCAGTCTAAGTCGTGTTTTTTTTTTTTTTTTAACTGGCCATCATAACAAAGATGTCTCCTCCAGTGGTGGTTGTTGACAGGGCACTACACAACAGAAATTCCTCCAGAATTCTGTCATCTCCTTTGTACCTCACAAAAACCATGAGTTGAGGTTTGCCAGCAATATCCACTGATTTATCAATCTCCAGTGAAAATTTTCCTGCATTTTCAGCCCCACAATTAGTTGATTCAAAATATCTAATGACATGAGATCAATCTGACGCTTGATTCTGTTGTTAGAAAGTGGCGCAAATTCAACCTTCTTAGCAACATCTGCTTAACGAGTAGTGTTTACCATAACTATTGATGTTGGTTTTACCATCTCCTTCCCAATGTTATAAGGCTTTTTGCATCTTCCAAAACGCCATGCCACTTCAAAGGACGCAAAGGAAGCTTTCTCCAAAGAAAAACCTGAGCCTGAACCTGTTACTCCTTATCCTTCCTATAACTTAGTGGCTTTTCAACAAAGATTGAATGAACTGAACACAAGTGGCGTTCAACAAAGATTGAATGAACTGAACACAAGTGGCGTTTTAGCTTATTATCTTCATAGATTTGTTGGCAATGACTTGCAGGCGACGGACACAGAAAGGACATTTCTCGACCTCTCTCCCAGCTCAGTGAAGCTATATTTTCAGAAACTCAGGTTTGTACTGCAATAATATTGTTTGCGTTGAGCCATCGTTCCCTCTGAAATTCAAACCTGAAATGAATATATGTATGTCGTATCCGCTAACGAAACTTGCCATTTAATGAAACGCGTTTTGTTAGCGGACAACTGGCGTTCTAACGAAACGTGGCTTCAAACGACAGAACACAGCAATACTAGAAAAACTGAAGTAAGCAGTGGAGAGATACGATATATTATTGCAGAACACGACATGAGAATCGTTTAAGCCACACCCATGTTACTGTAGCATTGCAACATGTTGGAGCACAAGGAATAGAAGATCAGTTAACCCGATATAGGGGATGAGAGAAATTGAGCGAAGGGATACCAAACAACATTTCAGGAAAACCAGAAATAAACTCTGTTGTGTCGTTAGAAGACGTGTTTCTTTTAGAAGACAAGTTTCGTTATCAGACACTATATAT
>JAGKTI010001289.1:55528-74588 GCA_018397915.1 Birgus latro | reverse complement strand
ACATTATTTATTTACCTACTTTTCGAAATACGTTGGGAGGCAGATCGAGAACTAGAAATCACCAGCAAAAATAAATTTAAGTTCATTACTACTACAACTACAACAACAACAACAACAACAACAACTATTACTACTGATACTATTACTACTACCACTACTATTACTAAGTAATAAGAATAAAAATGATAATATTATACAATGAAAATTATTCTCAGAAAACTGTATACGAGTATGAACATGAGTACGCTGCTCATGAATTTGAATCTAAATGCAAATACCATGATATAAGAGTATTTTGAATACAAACTAGAGAGGCATTCAGTGGAGAGCATCTCTCTGACAAGGACAACGTAATTCCGAATCCAGAATCTGTAATACGCGGGATCGGTCCCAAAAGTTAATCGATTTTTCCTTGGGACATGGGCTATGTACACACCAGATTTGATCCAAATTTCGCTTTTAGTTTTTGAATAAACAAACAGAGGTGAAAACATGCCCTCCTTGTCTGAGGAAATAAACATAAGTACTGCATTTGAATGCATTCGAAGACGAATACCGAACACGAATACACCATCTCTGCACCATACGCCGATGTATCACATACAGTATACAGTATACCTGTCTCACTTCTTCGCAAACGCTCACCCGCATATTCAGTGATAACTTTAATTGTAACACACTCATGTAGAAATTACTAGCCTTATCACACCAGTCATAACAATAATGTTTAGTTTCAGCAAGTTTCCTTTCCTTGAATGAAAATTCCTAGGATTAAGCTGTTTCCTCTATTAGACTATTAAACTACTATTCCACTCATGAACTAGATTAGCAATCACAGTAAAAAAAAAAAAAAAGGAAGAGGCAAACAAAACTTACGTTATGATAACTGTGTATCACAGCACATCAGTTATCCAACACAGCAACGCCAGAAGTAAGTAAGTAGATCAAATTCTCGGAGAGGTCAGCCTAGGTGGAAGGAAAACCAATTTTACTGTATATAGCAATGGTTGAGTCCAGGAATGTAATAGGAAGATTGTTAGATGTGAGAGTTTTGAGAGGGGAGGGTGGAGGTATGTCTGACCACTACCTGGTGGAGGGAAAGTTAAGAGTACGCAAGAGATGGGTGAGAGCTAGGACAGTTAGGTGTGGCAGGGAGGTTTTGAAAGTGAGTGAGTTGGTTAAAAGAGAGAAAATGGTAGCGTATCATGAGAAGCTTAAAGAAGAGTGGAACGCAGTGAAAGTTCAGGAAAATGAGAGTGTGGAGGAGGAATGGCAGTTATTTAAGAAAGCTGTGGAGGGGCATGCGGAAGAGGTGTGTGGTGTGAGACGAGTGGGTGGTGGTGTAAGAAAGGGAAGTGAATTGTTGTGCGAGGAGGTATGCAGGGCTGTGGCTGAGATAAGACGCGTATATGAAGTGTGGCTGCAGAGGAATGCTGAGTGTCATATGAGAGGTATAAGGAAAAGAGGATTAAGGCGAGAAGGGCTGTGCGTGATGCTAAAGTGGCAGCAGATGAGAGGTGGGGTTGGCAATTGACTGAGAAATTTCAACAGAATAAGAAAATGTTTTGGAAGGAGGTGAAAAGGGTGAAAAAGGGAGAGTCTGAGAAGGAAGAGCGAGTAAAAGAAGAGGATGGAAGGATGTTAACTGAGATGGATCCAGTAAGGAAGAGATGGGCAGAGTAGTTTGAAAGATTGTCATATGTAGAGGAGAACGAGGAGGCTGAGACTGTGGCAGATGGAAGGGTGCAAGAAATAAATGTGTTGGGAGAGTTGAATGATTCTTTGATCACGATAGAGGAAGTGCAAGAGGCAGTAAAGGAGATAAAAGCAGGGAAAGCTGCGGGTATGGATGGGTGTGCTGTGGAATGCCTGAAAGGTGATGGGGCGACTATTGTTGAGTGGTTAGTAAGACTGTTGAATGTGTTTTGTGAAAGATATGGTGCCAACTGACTAGGCAAGTGCTTGTGTGGTTCTGTTGTATGAAGGTAAGGGTGATAAGTATGAGTATGCTAACTTTAGGGGTATAAGTCTGTTGTTGTTGTTTTTTTAATGGAAGGAAGAAGGAACCATAGGCCATGGGCCCGCAAACTGCTCTTTCCAAGAAAAACAAAAACAACGTAAAAGAGAGCCAAATTCGAGATCCGTTCATTTCGAGATGCCTGGACACACTGCATTTGAAAGACTGGAAATCATAGGAAGTAGGAAATACAGACAAAGGAAGACAGTTCCAGAGTTGACCTGTTGCATATATGAAGGACTGGGAGTAACGGATAACTCTTGCATTAGAGAGTTGGACAGAAAAGAGATAAGAGTTTGTTGTCAGACGGGTGCTACATGCCCGTCATAGAGGTGGAGGGATGCAAGCAGACAGTTCAGATGAACAGTGACTGTTGAAGTAGCGATAGAAAAGAGATAAAGATGCAACAGTGCGGCGAAAAGACAGAGGTTGAATGGAGCCAGTAAGAGGAAGGAGAGTTAATTAGATGAAAAGTCTTTGACTCCACCCAATTGAGAAAAGCTGTATGTGGTGAGCCTCCCCACACATGAGAGTTGTATTCCACACAGGGGCGAATAAAACCCGTGTATAAAGTCAACAACTGTGTAGGGATAGAGAAGGTTCAGAGTCGGCTTAGCCTACCTAATCTCTTGGAAGTAGATTTCACAAGAGATGTAATATGTTCACTCCAAGATAAATCCCGAGTGAATGAAACTCCAAGCATGTTCAAGGATGATGCAGGACCAAGCTGGACATTATTAAACATTAGTGGGTACTCCTGTGGAAGATTTTGTCGGGTTGATAGGTGTAAGAACTGAGTCTTTGATGCATTAAAAACAACGAGATTAATTTTACCCCAGTCAGAGATACAAGCCAAGTCACACATTAGGCGTGCCATTGCCTCATCCCTTGTTTGTTGAAGTAACTGCTGAGATGGACACTGCGGGAACCAAATGGAAAGGTGAAGGGAAGAATCATCAGCATACGAGTGGATAGGGTTAGATGTACAGCTTAGAAGGTCATTGATGAATAACCCGCCGAGTACCACCGACGTACGATGCACGTCGCTACTTTTTTCCGCGAACAGACCCAATGACGTGCATCGTACGTCACGCAATTGCAAGGCCCATTGTGTGCACATTTTTCAACATTCACTGGTAATTTTTGGTAGGCATATGTGGGAGACCTTCCTCTACCTGCTGTCTAGCGGGGATACTGCCTGGCCTCACCTAACCCCCCCCTCCCCCCACTGGGCAATTCACCTGTTTGCAGTAACCTAGCCAGTAATGGTATGTTGCCCCACGGTCTCTCCAATGACGAAATTCGCGGTGAAAGTGATTCCTGAGGTGGAGGACAAAGAAACAAAGAAGCTAGAGGCAGAAACAAACAGATGTGATGAGGTGGTAATGTCGTAAAGGAAGGTGCAAAATACTGGGGTTTTGGGTGAGTGAACAATGCTTATAAACGCCTATATTATTGTGTGAAAACCAGTATAGACTTGTACTACACATAAATTCGTACCAAATAAACGAAATAAATCCGTAATTTAAAGTGGCTTGAATTAGTTAACACTTCCATAGTTCGTTTTCTTTAGCCAGGTACCCTGAAAAAGAAGGAAAACGTAGGGTTGAGTGACACCTGTATCAACATTTTTTACCTCAGGAACGCGATTTCTCAGCCAAAAAACAAAAAGTCGGAAATCGGTCGGGACCTGGGGGTAGGCTGGGTAAAAAACCGGTCAGAATTGGACAGGTTAATACGTGACGTTAATTACAAAAGACACTGTTTTGCACCCTTATTTGTTTATTCACTACTCCAACTACACTTGTATAATTTATTCACTTTTCTCACCTACACTTGGTGTGTGATTCATACTTGGTTTTACCCTGCCTCCAAGCCACTCGTGTTCGGTATCTGTGAGTATTGTTTGTGAACATACGCTCCACTGAGTTGTGATCTGGTTAGGTAAGATGTGTGCATTTTCCCCTTTGTAAAATGAATCTGGTATCTTTCTTTTATTGGATGTGTATGTTATAGTGTACAGTAAAGTTAAGTTACTTTTCTTGTGAACTTTACCTTATCCCTTTTGGTGATTAATTTAAGGGTTAAGAGTGCACCTTAATATACACATCCGTAACACAAGTTACACATTTTTTTTACATGCTCACATACGTCGACTTTGAGATTTTGCCAGTAATAGAGTTCTTCCTTTTTTTTTTTTTTTATATATATAGTTTTCTTTTGCTCTAGATGACCTTTTAATTCATGGGCACGTTGTAGAGCCTGAACAACTAAGGTACGAGGAACTATGAGACTATAATAATGACTACCATCCGCCTTTTCGCACACAAAATGTAATAATTCATCTACTAAGGCAAACTGATCTAACATAGTCTTTGGTAATCTTTTAGCAGGGATTCTACCACCTTCCAGATACTGCGCTAGTTCTCCCCATACTGGTTCTTCTTTCTGGCGGTCTCTCATTTGTTCTCAGTCTAACCCGAGCCATGTGGCTTCAGGCGATCAGACTACCACTCGAACTGGGCGTGACAACTCGTCTGCGACAAAATTATTCTTTCTCTTGAGGTATTGAATGTCGTAGTTATATTTCCTCATTTCCAGAATCCATCGGTTCATCCGAGGTGATTTAGTCCTGCATTTGAATATGCTTGTTAGAGGTTTGTGATCATTGACTACCGTGAAACGGGTACCCCGTAAGTAATGATGAACGTTACGGCACACGAGAACTACTGCTAGAGCCTCTTTGTCTGTTGTTGAATATAGAGACTTGCAAGGGTAAATTTTTTTGAGAAGTGCCCGATTGGCTTGTTGGTACCGTCGGCTTGGATTTGACTAAGGACTCCTCCAACATGAGTGTTACTGGCGTCCGTGGTAAGAACGAACAGTTGCTATACCCGAGCTCTAACCAAAACAGGGGCGTTTGTAAGGCAAGATTTGAGATGTTCAAAGGACTTCTGACGTTCGTCCGTCCGGTGAAATGTCCTTCGAGATTTAGTCAGATTGGTAAGGGGTGTAGCAATCCGTGCAAACGATGGTACATGTTCTCTATAAAACCCACACATTCCGAGGAATTATCTCACTTCCTTCACAGTGGTGGGTGGCTTCATCTTCATAATGGCCTCAACATTTTTCGGATCCAGCTTGCTTCCCTCGGCCGAAATTTGGTGACCCAGGAAGGTCACTTCCTTACATCCAAATTCACATTTACTGAAGTTTAATTTCACCCCACTGAGAGCGAGCAGCTCAAAAAGTTGTTTCAATCGCTCCGATAGAGTTAGGAAACTGGGGGCCCTTCTGTAGGAGAGGTGCTAATAATGTGACCATTTGTCGTGAGAAGATTGCAGGGGAACAGTTGAGACCGAAAAAAGGTGCCTAAATCGGTAGAGTGCTACCCCATCACTGAAGGTAGTGAGATCACGGCTTCCCTCATCTAACAAAATTTGGAAATACGCCTCTCGCATGTCCAGCATGACATAATACTGATGTCCGGCTGCTTGTTCTACTAACACATCTAACCGTGGGAGTGGGTAGACGTCCACCGCAAGGTGTTGGTTCACATGGCGATAATCGAGGCACATTCGTTTACTATCATCAGGTTTGTTTACGAGGACGATAGTAGGCAACAGGGCTGCTATGGGTCTTTCGATAATTTCTCTGTCCTTCATGTCCCTTAACATCTCTGTGATAATCTGCTTTGCTTGTACTGGATAGCGATACATAGGCCCATGACTGGGTTGAGGGTCTGCGACTTTGATATGGGCTGAAGGACCACTGATAAGGCCTAATTCACCTTGATCGAGAATAAAAAGAGGGTCATATTCAAGGATCAACTTAGTTAAATCTTCTCGCTGGTCATTACTGAGGTGTTGCCAATTCTGTCCGCCGATCAGAGCTTTCAGTTTCTGAGAGCGTGTTCCGTTTTGTTTGACATGATCATTCTCTGGGAGAAGATCGTTGTGAATCTTAGTAAAGTTAATTTTCTCAGGGATTGGATTGGCCACTCTCTCGTATGATCCGATAATGGTGCCCTTACGAAATACTTTTAGCTTTTTGTTTGTGTTAATGAGTGGGAAGCAGACGGTATTTGCATCACTGACTTGGACCAAATAAGGATGACTATTATGACTAACCCTGGGTTGAGGGTAGATGATGAGATTAGTAGTTGGGTCTTCCCTTACATGTACGGGCATGAATTTAGACAGATAGGGGTCTACCTTTACTGTAGTAAGGAGGTTAATCTGCGGGAAGATTTGTGTTGGGTTGGAAAGTTCTACTGGATCAACTCTCACTCTCCCCACCTTGTTCTTCTGACGGCAGATATGATTCACCACATAAGGGGTGCCTCCCCAGGTCATAACTCTCTTTGCTCCATCCCACATGAGAAAAGCTTGGCTCAACACATTACATCCCAGGAGTATGTCAGTACTGATCTCGGTAGCGTGGTCGGAGGTACTTGTTGGGAAGTCGATGATGGGTTATTTAATACAACCAGAATAAAGTCGTGAGACGTATTATCAACGAAGGTGAGTTACAGGACTCTTGGGTTACTGAGTTTTATTGTACAGTTATCTTGATAGCGATTTACAAACGATCTTAGTGTGACGGCCAGTCTCCCCTTTCTCCTTACTCTGCCCTAATTGTGCTCAGGCATTCTCTATCCCCTTCTCTGATGTGAAGGGCTTCTCTCTGCCATTATATACAGGTGGGAAAGGATGTTTAGATAAGGTAGTAGTGTCTAATCGATTTCCTGTGGGCTTCCACGTGTTTGAATACATCATGAGTTTCTTGGTTGTTTGGACTACGAGGATATTTTGAGAAACATCATATGTTAGGATTCTTGATAGTCTGGAACAACAGACTGTGTACAGATATCATGTGAAATCAGACACTACATCCTTTACATTGTGTTATGAGATATATACTAATGCCTATATAATATCTATATATCGCTCGGTCACGCCCACTGTCGTACCAACGACAGGAAATATTGTCCTTAATATATTAATACATATTACAATCAACTTGTAAGTTAATTAAGTGAAGCACATAATATTGTAAAAGTTACATAATTGGGATAATGTAGTCATTGTAGTTATAGAAATATACATATACTGCATAATAGTAATATTAAGATAATGTAATGGCAAGTCTACTGTAGTCAATTGTACAATATATATGAGAAGGATTTGCTGTATATATTCATATATAAATGAGATATAGTAGTATACTTAAAGTAAGCCTATATTATGTGTAACCCATATTCGTTATTTTATATCAAACAAATATGTACAGTATATACACTATTTACACATTTTGTCTCACTTGTACAGAACAGTTCTTAAACACTGATTCAAGGTTAGCAATTCTCGCTTGCATTCTGTGCATGGCCAAAAGTAATACAACAAATATGATGGAGAAAATCACAAAGATGGCTGGAGCTGGGCTGTATACATAATATGGGTTAAACATAATTCTACTGTATTCTTCCCAAGGCTGTATTGTCTGATTTATTAGTTGCATGGTTTCATACTCGGGTGAAGTCAACTTAATGTGTGAGCTTGCATTTAAGTTCATCCTAGGCAATGGCTGGAAGTACTTGTGTGTGTGGTTGAGAATGGCATAATGGTTTTTAGTGGGCAAGGTGGATAATGTAGGTGTCAGAACTGCACAGTAATCTGGTGAGATGTATAAACCAGATGCTGACGTATGGGCTGGAGATGTATCCGGGCAGGTCACAAAAACTGATGTATTTTGAGTGAAGTAGAAGAACTGTGAATGTCAAATGCGTTGATGGTGAACGAATTTATCTGTTATCTGGCGCAAATGTGAAGTTGCAATGATGAGGGATGTCATGATTTTTTATGATAGCCATTTCACAAGGGACTGTCTCAGCTGGCTGAAACGTGAAGATGTACGCAGGACAAAGGTGAAATGCATGTAATGATGTGCGACATTTGTGTTCCATTGCTGTGTCACTAGTGAAAGCTACGGCGTCCTGTTTCTCGGAAACCATGATGACTTCTGTTTTGATGTTGATGGTGACTAATGAGTCATCTTTCTTAGAAGGAAAAGGGTATATTTGATAGACTGTGAAAAAGTCATCTGTTACGAACGGTACATGGACTACTATTGATGTTGTTGTCAGTGTTGCTTCCAAGTATGGATAATATAACATCAGATTTCTTTCCTCAGACAAAGATTTCAAACCATGCTTATGTATGCCTTGATTAATGATTTGCCTGACGTTGTGAATGGATAGTAAATTAATAGTGATCCTTCCGTTACCTGCATTAGCAATTCCTTTCATGAAAGACTGATACTGAGCCCTGGTGTTGTCTAACTGTAGTATTATTAAGTCAATATGTTCCATGATCACAGAGAAGTGTTGGAATAGTGTATTATTACCTTCTATTGCATTACTTTATCCACAGTTCCTAGAGTTGATGCTTCTGCTTTCCTTAGGTTCTTTACAATCGTCAGCATTAAGGTGTTCTGAGTGGCAGTCGACATATGTTGGTATGAGAGAACTTGTGCTATTTTGTTAAATTTGTTATTTATTTCTTCTAGATCATTTTCTGTAGCTAGTCCAAAAATGTTCCCTAAAATTGCTCCACCTAAGTCGAACAAACCGCGTCTGTTACGTGTATTCGTGATGTTGTTTCCTGTCCTAAGTGTGTTACTCCCAGCTGATGGGATGCCCTGGATCATGGTGATCATTACGTGCTTAGCCTGTTCTAGCTTCCAGTCAGTTAATTTCATTAATTCAGCTACCTCCTGTGTGGGGTGATCATGTGAAGAAGGGCGTGTTAATACCACTTTCAGAGTTCTGAGTGGTCCTGATATTTTCTGTATCATCACTGGTATATCTTGCAGTACGTCCAGACTAATTTCGGTACTTATTATGTCTTGTACTATTGCCGTTGAGGCTGCTGGGGCGATCAGGCACCCCTGCCGTACTATATGTTGAGGATGCAAGTGAGGTGATCCTCTTGATATCAACAGGAACATGATCCATGGAATTATTCGCCTCATCTTTACCTACCGAAAGAACAACTGGATTAGATATCCGTTCTTACCTATAAAAGGAGTCTAAGTCGATTCCTAAGTCACGTAAATGCCTTGTTACGGTGAGAGCTGTATTGGTTGCACCTATGTTTGTCTGTTTGATATGCGACCGCAGTTTATTCCGATATGTGTTTATTGCTTCAGGCTTATTTTCACAATGTGTACTAGGATTTTTGGTCGTGTCCGGTGCTTTATAGTTGCAAGCTAAGTTTCTTGAGACCTTTTTTAAGTGATCAATATGTATTTCTTTTTCTTCGTCGCTCGATAGTGACTTAATCATTGCCTTATTAGCTCTTCTCTTAATTACTCTATATGAGCCTTCAAATTTTGGTGACAGTTTGTTGTCTCTAGTGTGAATGAGGCCATAGACAATATCACCTATGCTGATGTTTGATTCTTTTGCCTTCTTATTGAATGATTCTGTCATTTCTTCCTTAGACATCATTAACTGTTTCTTTATCCTTGTGTGTTTTTCTTGAAATTCACGTAAGCGAAGTTTAGGATAATCGTAATAATTATATACAAGAATTTGCTTGCCTTCTAACGTCTCGTAAGGGAGACGTTTGTCAGACCCGTAAATGATGAAATGAGGTGTATCTCCTATGGATTTATTAATTGCACAATTGAGTGACGCTTCACCTCTTGGGATCCAGTCATCCCAGTTTGCATAATTGTCACTGAGGATGTGCCGTAGTACATCTATTATTTTCTTATTCTGCCTTTCCACCAATCCATTGGAAGCTGGATGTTAGGCCAAGATATTAGCCTTCTTAATATTGTATTGATTACATATTTCCTGCAAAATTTCAAAGTTAAATTCACCACCATTGTCGCTTATTAGCACCTTTGGTGTGGTGAACCTACAGATCACACTATCAGTGAATACCCGTGCGACTGTTTCTGCTGTTTTTTTTCCTTAATTGGAACCAAGATCACATATCGTGAGAAATGATCAGTAGCAACAAATAGATATTGATTGTGATTGGTAGTTAAGGGTAATTTAAGTAAATCAACCGCGACAGCTTCCCATGGTTGGTTAGGGACTGGGTATTTACCTAACGGTGCAGGTGATATCTTGTAACCTTTATGTTTCGCACATGACTCACATTTGTCTATGTGAATATGTATGTCTGTGCGTAACGTTGGCCAGTAATATGACATCCGGGCCTGTCTGACTGTCCTGTCCTTGCCAGGATGCCCTGCATGTGGACTATCGTGTACTGTCCTTAAAATGTGTGGTATCATTGTACTAGGAGTAACTAACTGCCTAATATTTTTTCTATGGTTTGGTTGTCCTGGATTTATCCTATATAAGACATTGTTTACAATTGTGAATTGGTCAAGTGGTACCTGTAGCTTCGGTAATGATACATCATCGCCTGACTCGAGATGATATATTACTTTGGACCATACTGGGTCCTGTCTTTGTGCTTGTGAGATTTCTTGAATTGTGGGGATCGATTCATCCTTGTTGGGGAGTGATTCTCGTGGACTTATTGTAACGACGTTGGCTAATGGGTTTTATGATAAGGCATCTGCTGCTACGTTCACTTTGCTTTTTATGTAGTGAATATTTACACTGTAATTCTGGATTTTACATTTCCATCGTGCTCTCCTCCCAAAGAGGAGTTTTTCTTGGAACATGCCCACAAGTGGCTTGTGGTCTATATATAGGTGAATTTCATATTCGTACACGAGGTCACGGAATTTCTGTAGAGCAAATATTACCGCTAGGGCTTCCAAGTCTGTTACACAGTAATTTTTCTCTGCTCCTTTTATTTGTCTACTGGCAAAAGCAATGGGTTGGTATTTACCTCGTTTATCCTCTTGCATCAATACAGCACCTAAACCTTTGAGAGAAGCGTCTGTGCAAATTATGAACGGCTTTGTGAAGTTAGGATAAGCCAAGCAAGGTGCACATGTAAGTTTATCTTTTTTCATTAAATGCATTTTTTTGTTCCTCTCCCCACTGAAATACCGCTTGTTTTTTCAGCGGGAGAAATAAGGGTTGGGCTATGTGAGAGAAGTGTTGTATAAACGCCCTATAATATCCGGCGAGCCCTAAAAATTGTCTTACTTCATCCACTTTTCTGGGTTCTGGGAACTTTCTTACTGCTTTTATTTTGTCCTGAGAGGTGTGGATCCCCTGTGCATCTAGTCTGTGGCCATAGAATTTTATTTCCTTAAAGCAAAATTTACATTTAGACAGCTTAATTTTTAAACCTGCACTGACTAACTTGTGTAGTAGCTGATCTAACTTCTGTAGATGTTCTGCGAGCGTGGGTGTTGCAATTATGATGTCGTCCAGGTAGACAAATATACTATCGCCTAATATTCCAGCCAATACGCTATTCATCAATCGCTGGAATGTGCCAGGAGCCGTCATCAATCCCATCGGCATTCTCTTATATTAATAATGGCCACTGTCAGTAGAGAAAGCAGTGTACTTGCAGGATTCTGCATCTAATCCTATCTGATAATAGCCACTTAATAAATCGATTGTAGAAAAGACCATATTTTCTGGTCCAATGTTGTGCAGGACGTCACTTAACAATGGCATGGGAAAACGGTCGGGAATGGTTACCTGATTAAGTTTGCGATAATCAACAACTGCCCTCATCTCACCGTTTTGTTTTGGTACAAAGAAGAGTGGTGCATTCCATGGGGATACTGAAGGTTCAATGATGGCCAAACTTTACATTTCATCAACATATTGCTTTGCTAGTGCATGTTGCGAATGAGCAATTCTGTATGCCGGTACGTAAATCGGTTTTGTCTCTTGTTTTACGTTAATATGGTGTTGGATTAGATTTGTACAACCTAAGTTTTCACCAGGTAATGCAACGGCTTGTCGATGTTTTTTTTTTTCCAGGACGTCTAGTAAATCGTTTTTTTTCACGTCAGAATTATCTGAGCAAACCAAATGCTCCTTTATGCACTCTCTGTCTGTCGAGTTTACTCTACTGGACGTTCCCCCTACTGTCACTTCGCATATAGGGGCTGGGCATATCTCTAACCTACAAATACAGGTTCCTTTCTTAATCTTCACAACTCCTTTCATGGTGTTAGCTAAAATGACATTAGTTTCACCATTTTCATTCATCCAGCACAGTTCACTCTCAATTAAAAGGCCATTTATTCTAACCGTCTCTTCTAATGCAATGACATTACAATTTCTAAGCTGACTTTTGATCGTGATTTTCGTGAATGATTTTGGTGGTAGAATTACATCATAATTAATGCTTGCTGGGTAAATAAGCGAGTCATGATTGGGTTGTGGTTGCGTGAGCGAGTCAAGATTGAGTTGTGGTTGTGTGAGCTGGTCCTCGCGCCCATTTTCTTTGAGTCGTTGTACGTCGGACTCATCTATTTTGGTTTTGTGTGTAATCGTTCTTGTGACGCTAGTTTTCCTATAACTGCTGGTTGTATTATCAGGAGATGAAATTTCCTCAATGAATTCGCTGTCATAATGAATTCCATTAAAATGTGTCATCAATATTATATTTTCTTTCCTCATCGTGTTTAACCCAACTAAACCACTTCCTCTGACTGATAATTTTTTCTACTACATAAAAGGTGGTAGTGAAAGATTTTGTGGTCTCTGTGAACTTCATGTTTAACTCAATCATACCAGTAACTGGTATTTCTTTAACATCCACTGTGTATAAATGTAAGTCTGAGTTTTCCAGAAATGTCACTTTTCTCCTCTTTCTAAAAATTCTTTCTAACTCATCTTGCGTTATTAAGTTCACTGGTGAGCCTGAATCCAAAAATAATGAAATCTCTTCCTCCTCACATACAGCAGAGACCAAAATGCTTTCGTTTCCAAAGAGACTTCCTATGTTGACTATTTGTTTCTTTGGGTGTTTTATGTCTCGTCGTCTTTTGTGCTGGTACGACCTTTCCCCGACCTATAGACGGATAGCAATCCTTGTACTGTTTTACATTCTGAGGTCCAGTGACCTATACACCTATGGTGTCTGCAATATGCTTCGAACCCTTTGCTTTTTTTTGCCTATCCTCCTTTGTTCTGATATAACATTCAGATTTTGTGTGCCCAGGTTTTGCGCAATAGTAACAGAGTGTGTTACTTGAGCTGAACCTACGAGGTGATCTTCCATTTGTGTGTCTTTGTGATGATCGATGTCTACTGGGACTCCTGTCAAACTTTTGTACCGCCCTGTTGCCTGGTGTGTGGGAACAAGTCCTTGAGCTAACCTGACTGTGTGTTTGTTTCTGAACTGTACGTGATTATCTATGGCTCTTGGCAGGACTTGACTTATTTATCCCTGCTACTATTTCTGGTACTTTGATTCCTGGTCCCCGCTGCAGGGGGTCACCTTGACGTGGTGGTGGGGCTTGAAGCGTGGTTGGTGGTGCCACTTACTTTGGGGGCTTGCCTACCTTTGTAGGGTTCGGCATTTGTCGCCCTCGTGGACCAAGCACCCCCTACATCACTAGTGGAGGAGGCCTGCTGGTGATGTTAGTTCCAGCCCGTTTGCCATCTAGGGCGGGACTGTCGCCTCCCCACGTGTTTGCCGTGCGTGGCGTCCCGTAATGCTGGGAGACGGGAGTCCTGGAGGTTGAGC
The DNA here is from genome assembly GCA_018397915.1 of Birgus latro. Taxonomy (NCBI): domain Eukaryota; kingdom Metazoa; phylum Arthropoda; class Malacostraca; order Decapoda; family Coenobitidae; genus Birgus; species Birgus latro. The sequence continues at coordinate 60,917 of JAGKTI010001289.1, read as the reverse complement.
GATGCTGTACGGTGCGCCCTGCAGCTAGCAATACACCTCTTTGGTCCCTTATTCCAGCTAGACGGGTGGCCTGGTTGGGCTCGACCAGGTCAATCGGCTGATCATGCGTTGGGTAGGGTCAAGTGGGCACTGAGGAGCCTGGTGGCTCCTATCGTCCTGGAGTCACCCTTGCCCGGGTCCCCTGGTGGTTACCCACGTATACTCTCCCGCTACCTCTGGGGTCGCCAGTGGTGTTGTCCCTGGCATGCGACCATTCCCTTGTTGGGCTCCATGGTGGGTGGAGGGGTGGGGGAATGAAGTTTTGAAGTTCTTAATAACAGAATTTAACCAAAATATTGTTGACGACTCCTCATCTGTCCCTGGCAATTCCACAGGACCGTCCTCCCTCATTGCCACTCTGAAGCCTTCCCAGGTCCCTGGTGACTTTCCTCCTTTGCCTCAGCGTTCAACTGGGACTAGGAGGAGGCCACGTCGGGTTGGTTTGGCTCTCGGGTTCGGTCCAGAAGAAAACGAACAAGAGCATTATGCAAAGTACCTAGTGCTGAAACCCTCTGCAGGTGGCTCAGCACTAGATGTTGATATCTTTAAACTTTACCGAGCCATTGTTTCTGCTTGTGGTCGAGAACCGATGATCTCCACCCAGGGAGATGGTAGCCTCTTTATTGAGGTGTCCTCCCCAGCAGAAAGTTCACGACTTCAGGCTCTGACCTAAGTATCTGCTACTGCTATGAAGAAAGTTGATGGTGTATTGACCCCAACTCCAACGTTGTTCCTAACATTTGAAAGATTGACGTGGCCTCCTTCAGTGAAACTAGCTTGGCTCTCACTTCTGGTGAAGCCCAATGTCCCAAACCCGAAGAGATGTTTCCACTGTCAGGGGTATGGGCATGTTAGCCACTCTTGTTGCCGTGCACAGGCTGGCCTTCCTGGTATCTGTGTCTCTTGTGGTGAATCAAACCATGCCAGTGACTGCCCGGGACCCCTTAAATGCTATCATTGTGGAGGTCCTCACGCCGTCTCTTCGAAAAACTGTCCACGATACTGCCTTGAAAAAGAGATTTTGTCCATACGCACACGAGAGAGGATTTCGTTCCCTGAGGCCAAAAGGAGAGCCCAGACCCTCTTCTTTCAGCCTGGAGTTACTTATGCTTCTATGCTATCTAGAATTCCAGTGCAACGCCATGGATCTCAGAAGAATCTTCAACCCACTCCAGTACCCTCTCCTTCAACTTAAGATATGCAGAATGCTGTCCCCAAGGTTACCGCTGTAAGTGAGGATGATACTTATATGACCGTTACTGCTGCTTCAGCTGTTCCAGCCCCCACGTCGGTGGCTGATGACTTGCTCACTTCCGTCGTTGTGGCAGACGTCCAAGTTGACCAGACTCCTCCTCCCGTCGTAGCCAGTGTGCCCAAGGCTCCATCTGTATCTGGCAAACGTCATCGTAGTTCTTCAGAGTCTTCTGATCATGCAGACCGGCCACCTAAGGTCTCAGTTGTCGACACTTCTGTCGACACCCCTACTGTTCCCTCTGTCCAGCAGGAAGAGGGATGTAGCAATGTTACAACTGCAGCTGATGGTTCACCTCTGGCCCCATCTCCACCTGGAGATATTGTTAGCCAGCCCATAGGTACCTTAGATCTGAAGCATGGGATGGCCTCCTCTAATGATTCGAGTCCTGTGGACTCTACTTCCACTTCTGGAGCTTCTGGTGGGGGCAATTACCGTCCTCCACCTCCAAAGGTGGCCACCAAGCCGCCTTCCAAGCAAACTGGTCTGCCCACTCCAAGAAAGAGTGTGGTACAACTCACTTCCTCGTCCTCCCGTTTACTTTCGGCCGTTCAACAGAGGGTGAGGGTTCCTGGTGCTGGGGAGGCTCCTCCAAAGAGCTCTCCAAACCATAAACCCAAACCCGCTGGGGGGGCAAGACTGTCACGCCCCTCATCCTAATCCTTCCATCACTATAGGAACTATGGCATTCTCAGCCAGTATAATACAGTGGAATTGTCGAGGGTTGCGGGGTAATTGGGAGGAGCTGCGGACCCTCCTGACCTGTTCCCCTATGTGTATATGTCTCCAGGAAACTCTTGTAGGGTTTGCCACCCCCCATGCACCACCTGGGTACACTGCTTTTTACTCAACACCAACCCAGGGCCCTGTCGGGGGTAGTGCTCTTTTGGTGAGAGCTGACATCCCCCATCGGCCAGTCTACCTCCAGTCTGACCTCCGGTGTGTAGCTGTACGATTGTATGCCCACCGCTGGTATACAGTATGTTCCATTTATTTACCACCCAACACAGCAGTCGATAGGGTAGAACTTGAGAACCTTCTTGGCCAGTTACCTAAGACCTTTCTTCTCTTGGGGGACTTGAATGGTCGCCACCCTATGTGGGGTAACTGTCTTACTAACCAACGTGGGAGTTTGATGGCATCCTTATTGGAGGATGAGGATCTTGCCCTGATCAATACCGGGGCGTTTACACATATTCATCCCCAAACGGGTTCATTTACAGCTATTGACCTCTCTATCTGCTCTCCTGACTGTCTTCTGGACTTTACCTGGGAGGTTGTGGAGGATCTCCATGGAAGTGAGCACTTTCCCATCCTTCCCACTGCAGCAGTGTCTAGTCCCTGTTCTCGTTTACCGAGGTGGAGAGTGGATAAGGCAGACTGGTCCCTTTTCTCTTCTCTGATTCCTATTAATGTCTCAGTCGAAGACTTTCCACATATTGATGAGGCTGTTTCATTCTTTACCTCTCTTCTGCATTCTGCTGCCCTTCATGCTGTTCCCAAAACTTCTGGCACGTATCACTACCGACCTGTCCCGTGGTGGAATGAGGAATGCAGCGTAGCTGTATGTGCTAAGAAGTTAGCTTTCTCCCGTTATCGAAGATACAGGACGGAGCATAATCTTGTCGAGTTCAGAAGGGCGCGGGCTAAGGCTCGTCGAGTACTGAAACAAGCTAAGCGGGATTCATGGATGGCATATGTGTCATCTGTTAACTCAAAGACACCAATGTCTCAGGTGTGGAAGAGGGTGCGAAAGATTTCGGGAAAGTTCAATCAAGGCAGGTCCCCTGTGCTGATGTCTAATGGTGAGCCTGTTGGTGATCCTGCAGCTGTGGCCGATATTTTTGCNTCTGCCTTTGCGGCAGTCAGTCAAAGAGACACTACCTCACCAATTTTTGCCAGACGACGGGAGATAGAGGAGGCAAGGGTGTTGGACTTCCGTTCAGGGAGTGTGGAGTCCTACAACCTCCCATTTTCTTTTTGCGAACTCCAATCTGCCCTTTCCCTCTGTCATGACACCTCACCAGGGCCGGATGATATTCCTAACGCATTGCTCCGACACCTGGATAAAGATGCTTTGTCCTTTCTCCTCAGCCTTTTTAATAAAATCTGGAGGGAATCTTCTCTTCCCACCTCTTGGCGTGAGGCTATTGTTCTTCAGTTCCAGAAGCCGGGGAAGACAGGCAACAGTCCCTTGGAGTATCGACCAATTGCCTTAACATCCTGCTTGTGCAAACTATTTGTGAAAATGGTCAACACACGCCTAATGTATTTCCTAGAAAGGAATGAATGTCTCTCTCAATGTCAGTTTGGGTTTCGAAAATGTCGCTCAACAACTGAAGCACTTGTTCGCCTTGAGACTGCAGCATGTGATGCCTTTGCTAGACGGCAACATCTGGTGTGCGTTTTTTTTTTTATCTTCAGAAAGCATATGGCACTACATGGCGGTTTGGTATACTCCAACAACTCCATTCTTATTGTTTACGAGGCAGGCTTCCCCTATTTATATTAAATTTTCTGCGTGACCGTACATTCAGGGTTAAGGTTGGTGGCACCCTGTCTCCTTCATACCATCAGGAGGAAGGGATGCTTCAAGGAAGTGTCCTCAGTGTGACCCTTTTTGCCGTAGCATTGGACGGTATTGTGTCCTCTATCCCAGAATGAGTGTCTGCCTCACTGTATGTTGATGATCTGGCTTTATGGTATGCAGCTTCCCGAATGTCCGTGGCTGAACGTCACATGCAGCTCGCTATAGATAGGGTCTCTCGGAGACCCACCATGCACGGCTTCCGTTTCTCCCAAACAAAGACGGTGGCCTTACATTTCTGCCATTTGAGAGGTGTTCACCCCGACCCAGACCTCCGGTTATATAGCCAGAGGGTGCGATGTGTGGACGTGACAAAGTTTCTTGGGCTCATTTTCGACAGGAGACTGACGTGGGTACCTCACATCCGTTCATTACGACTATCATGCTTCCGTGCCTTGTCCCTCCTACGAACCCTATCTCACTTGACTTGGGGCACGGACAGGACCAGCCTACTCCAACTTTACCGCAGCTTAGTGAGGAGCAAATTGGACTATGGGTGTGTGGTATATTATTCTGCTACTGAGGCCCGGCTGAGACCACTACATTCGGTTCATCATGCTGGGATTTGTCTGTCAACTGGGGCTTTCCAGTCTTCCTGTATAGAAAGGTCTTTTGGATGATGCAAACGAACCGCCACTGGATCTCCGCCGACAGTCCCTGGTGGTGCAGTGTTGGCACCACCTTCACCGTCTTCCGAACTCATTAAGTTGTCAGGCTGCCTCTGAGGTCGCTCTTTTCCCCTTTTATAATGCCCATCCTCGCTATCCACACCCGTTTGGGTACAGAGCGAGGGTTGGCATGGGGGAGTTGGGTGTACAGTCCTCCCCTGTTTGCCCTACGCGTCTCCCCCGACTGGCTCCGTGGGTTCTCCCAGAAGTGCAACCATGTGATTACTTCCTCGAGAGGAAGGCATCTATTTCCTCACAGGCAGCTCTGTCTTATTTTTTGGAACATGCCTATATTCATTGTGACTCAGTCTCATTATATACGGATGGCTCTAAATCCCGAGCAGGGACAGGCTTTGGTGTAATTTTTCGTGATTTTTGCCGTGGTGGGAGTCTCCCTCCTTCTGCATCTGTTTTTACTGCTGAACTTACTGCCATATTAGTTGTGGTTGAAATGATTTTTAGCTTTCCTCCAGCTTCTTTTACCATTTTTAGTGACTCAGCCAGTGCCTTACAAGCTTTGTCTCATGGCTTCCCGTCACATCCCCTAGTTTTAGCTGTCTTGGAATGGCTCTTCTTACTATTCAGGCGAAGATACTCTGTACAGCTGTGTTGGGTCCCTGCACATGTAGGGGTCGTGGGCAATGAGCGTGCTGACTCTCTGGCTAGAGCTGCTGCCTCTCGTCCTTCCTCTCCAAGTTGCCGTGTCCCATCCGAGGATTTATGTGCGGCCACTGTGGGGGCTGTCCATTCCTGCTGGCAGAGGAGGTGGGATGCAGCAGGGGCGAACAAACTCCGCAGCATTCGTCGGAACCTGGGTGATGGGGGATATGTGGGACTGTCCCG
>JAGKTI010001289.1:30842-49808 GCA_018397915.1 Birgus latro | reverse complement strand
TCTGCCTTTGCGGCAGTCAGTCAAAGAGACACTACCTCACCAATTTTTGCCAGACGACAGGAGATAGACGAGGCAAGGGTGCTGGACTTCCGTTCAGGGAGTGTGGAGTCCTACAACCTCCCATTTTCTTTTTGCGAACTCCAATCTGCCCTTTCCCTCTGTCATGACACCTCACCAGGGCCGGATGATATTCCTAACGCATTGCTCCGACACCTGGATAAAGATGCTTTGTCCTTTCTCCTCAGCCTTTTTAATAAAATCTGGAGGGAATCTTCTCTTCCCACCTCTTGGCGTGAGGCTATTGTTCTTCAGTTCCAGAAGCCGGGGAAGACAGGCAACAGTCCCTTGGAGTATCGACCAATTGCCTTAACATCCTGCTTGTGCAAACTATTTGTGAAAATGGTCAACACACGCCTTATGTATTTCCTAGAAAGGAATGAATGTCTCTCTCAATGTCAGTTTGGGTTTCGAAAATGTCGCTCAACAACTGAAGCACTTGTTCGCCTTGAGACTGCAGCATGTGATGCCTTTGCTAGACGGCAACATCTGGTGTGCGTTTTTTTTTTTATCTTCAGAAAGCATATGGCACTACATGGCGGTTTGGTATACTCCAACAACTCCATTCTTATTGTTTACGAGGCAGGCTTCCCCTATTTATATTAAATTTTCTGCGTGACCGTACATTCAGGGTTAAGGTTGGTGGCACCCTGTCTCCTTCATACCATCAGGAGGAAGGGATGCTTCAAGGAAGTGTCCTCAGTGTGACCCTTTTTGCCGTAGCATTGGACGGTATTGTGTCCTCTATCCCAGAATGAGTGTCTGCCTCACTGTATGTTGATGATCTGGCTTTATGGTATGCAGCTTCCCGAATGTCCGTGGCTGAACGTCACATGCAGCTCGCTATAGATAGGGTCTCTCGGAGACCCACCATGCACGGCTTCCGTTTCTCCCAAACAAAGACGGTGGCCTTACATTTCTGCCATTTGAGAGGTGTTCACCCCGACCCAGACCTCCGGTTATATAGCCAGAGGGTGCGATGTGTGGACGTGACAAAGTTTCTTGGGCTCATTTTCGACAGGAGACTGACGTGGGTACCTCACATCCGTTCATTACGACTATCATGCTTCCGTGCCTTGTCCCTCCTACGAACCCTATCTCACTTGACTTGGGGCACGGACAGGACCAGCCTACTCCAACTTTACCGCAGCTTAGTGAGGAGCAAATTGGACTATGGGTGTGTGGTATATTATTCTGCTACTGAGGCCCGGCTGAGACCACTACATTCGGTTCATCATGCTGGGATTTGTCTGTCAACTGGGGCTTTCCAGTCTTCCTGTATAGAAAGGTCTTTTGGATGATGCAAACGAACAGCCACTGGATCTCCACCGACAGTCCCTGGTGGTGCAGTGTTGGCACCACCTTCACCGTCTTCCGAACTCATTAAGTTGTCAGGCTGCCTCTGAGGTCGCTCTTTTCCCCTTTTATAATGCCCATCCTCGCTATCCACACCCGTTTGGGTACAGAGCGAGGGTTGGCATGGGGGAGTTGGGTGTACAGTCCTCCCCTGTTTGCCCTACGCGTCTCCCCCGACTGGCTCCGTGGGTTCTCCCAGAAGTGCAACCATGTGATTACTTCCTCGAGAGGAAGGCATCTATTTCCTCACAGGCAGCTCTGTCTTATTTTTTGGAACATGCCTATATTCATTGTGACTCAGTCTCATTATATACGGATGGCTCTAAATCCCGAGCAGGGACAGGCTTTGGTGTAATTTTTCGTGATTTTTGCCGTGGTGGGAGTCTCCCTCCTTCTGCATCTGTTTTTACTGCTGAACTTACTGCCATATTAGTTGTGGTTGAAATGATTTTTAGCTTTCCTCCAGCTTCTTTTACCATTTTTAGTGACTCAGCCAGTGCCTTACAAGCTTTGTCTCATGGCTTCCCGTCACATCCCCTAGTTTTAGCTGTCTTGGAATGGCTCTTCTTACTATTCAGGCGAAGATACTCTGTACAGCTGTGTTGGGTCCCTGCACATGTAGGGGTCGTGGGCAATGAGCGTGCTGACTCTCTGGCTAGAGCTGCTGCCTCTCGTCCTTCCTCTCCAAGTTGCCGTGTCCCATCCGAGGATTTATGTGCGGCCACTGTGGGGGCTGTCCATTCCTGCTGGCAGAGGAGGTGGGATGCAGCAGGGGCGAACAAACTCCCCAGCATTCGTCGGAACCTGGGTGATGGGGGATATGTGGGACTGTCCCGAAAGAGGGAAACAGCTTTGGCTCGTCTTCGGATTGGCCACACTAGGCTGACTCATGGTTTTTTGATGGAGAGGGCGCCCCCTCCCTATTGTGATGACTGTCTGGTTCCTTTGACTGTGCAGCATCTCCTTGTCGAGTGCCCCAGTCTTGGGGACCTTCGTCGGCGGTACCTCTCTAGATGCCGAGCCAATAACGGTTCGTACCTTCTCTCCTCAGTGCTTGGGGAAGAGGCTTGTGTTATGGGGGGAAGTACCTTCTCCTTTGTGTTGCGTTCTGGCCTTCTCCGCAATCTATAGAGCTTTACCATATTTTAGCTTGTGTTTTAATGATAAAGTACTAGTTTTAACCCTTATCTTTCCATTATATTTTTAGTTTTTTTTAGTTTTGGTCACTTCTTATATACTGTTGGTTTGTTTTAAGCATCGTTTTTCTTTGTATTTTATTATGTCTCTTATATATAGTCGGTTTGTTTTAAGCATCGATTTTCTCTTTACTTTTTATTGTTATTATTATATATATTGATTTTTTTTTATTGTTTGTGTTCGGCGGCATATGACCTCCGCTGTTGCGCCGCCATGTTGCATCTTCATTCATTCATTCATTCATTTGATTCCTGGTTTGGTTGGCTGTGTCAGTGACACCAGCTTAACTGCAGTTTAATTCCACTTCATAAATGAAATCAAGTCCTCGGTTGGGATCGCCGTGACTGGTCGCTTATAACTATACACTTATTATTACAAAGGGCTCGTCGTCAGTGTCCGCGGTTGGGATCACCGCGACTGCCCATTTGTCATCGGTGTCCTCAGTTGGGATCACCGTGACTGCTCAGTTATAACTACACTTATTTCTACAAAGGGCTCGTCATCAGTGTCCGCGGTTGGGATCACCGCGACTGCCCGTTTGTCATCGGTGTCCTCGGTTGGGATCGCCGTGACTACGCACTTATAACTAATAAAGGTAAGTTGGGAATCCCTATGCAAACTTGGGCAGGTCACATTTTAACACCCTGCGTGGGTGTGAACACTCATGTGGCTTCTGTGTAATCTCTGGGAATCCTCAGGGAGGTCCACAGCTCGAGACACACCACAAGGTAATTCAAACACAGCCTCAGATTGCCTCTGCGGGATCTCGAACTTCCCCCTTAACCTACCTTAATCTACGGTAAATACAATATGTACAAGCCCTATGCTTACGACTAATAAGGGCTTGTCGTCGGTGTCCTCGGTTGGGATTGCTGCGACTGCTCATTTGTCCTCGGTGTGCTCGGTTGGGATCTCCGTGGCTGCACATTCGTCATCAGTGTCCTCGGTTGGGATCGCTGCGACTGTGCACTTATGAGCTACGGTACATATGTACAGACCCCAGACATATTATGTCCTGTGGGGCCAACGAGTGAGACGTCAGGTCTGCACCCACATTACCACTGCCCTCTCTCTCACATGACTCAGAGATTATGGGCGTGGATTCAAACGGCACAGGAAGGAAACTTTCCTGAATGGTGGTACGTCGACACACATTGCAGGAGTGTACAAAACTATTTATTTCCTGTCCCATTCCTGGCCAGAAAAAGTCAGCACGGATTCGGCCTTGGGTTTTCTTTTTGCCCATATGACCTCCTGATGCTGAACAATGACCCCATTCTAATACTGCTTGGCGGTAGTTCGCGGGAACGACAAACTGCAGTCGAACCTTGCCCTCGAGTGTTCGTGACTCACGGTAGAGCCGTCCTTGTTTACGAAGGAACCTGGCTCGTCCACCCCGTGAATAATTGGTCACTTTACCCTTTTGTTTCTTCCGCACAACAGCAAGGGTGAGGTCAGACTGTTGCTCTTGGACAACATCTTGAATACAAATCAGATCTTGCGGCAATGCAATGGCCACCGGGGCAACACAATTTGGAGCCTTGGCCATGGTTCATGTTCTTCAGCCGGAAGTTGAGTAGTGACATCTACGGCGCAACTAGACTTGGCACCTGGTATATTGCCTATTATGAGGTCAAACATAGGTTCTTGCATGACAACTGCGACTGTGTTGAGCCTGTGTAAAAGGGAGATGCTACCTGGATACGTGCCTCAGGGAACAATCTCACTGATCCGTCTTTAAGCTGAGATTGGATCTGTCTGCCTGTATATTCTTCAGGACGAACGAGACTCTGCCTGACAGTACAACCTGAGGAACCGTTGTCTCTCAGAACATTTACAGAAACACCTCCCACAAACCCTGGCTGAACAAGGAAGGCACTGTTACCTGTGGGAGGGCCTGTGGAGGAAGCGGCCAGCCATTGATAAGGCTGCATGGCACTCAACTCTTCAAATGTGACAGGACTATATGCCTTAGACGTTGTACCTGAACTAGGTGCATGAGAAGTCGTACCTGAACTAGGTGAACGAGGAGTTGTACTCACCATCTGGAGAGCAGGAGCATTGACGACCTGTGGAGGAGAATTCACCATCTGAGGGGGACTAGTGAACTGTGAAGGAGGAGGTGTGCTGGTGGGGACGGCACCATCGTGCGCCTGTTGGGGAATGAAGGCTGCGTTTGCCTCCTGCCTCCGATACACTGGGGCTGATGTCGAAAAGGTTTGTCCCGGTTGGCGATTGCGTGGCTGATACTGCTGCTGGTTAGGGTACTTCTGCTGGTTAGAGTACTGCTTGTACCTCTTCCAGTCAGGTTTCTGTGTATTCTGCCCCTGGTCCTTCTGCGGTTTGTTTGGACCATGACCATTATTTTGAGAACGGCCTAGATGCTGGGGTTCAGTCTGGGATTGCTTACCAGACTTAGCAGTATCTTTCTTGTTCCAGGACTGCTGCTTACGATTTCGTACCCGTACGCACTAAAGAAAACATCAGCCTTTTCCACCATTTGGGTTGCATCCTTCACTTTGGACATCTTGAGCTGGGCCATAAGCTCAACAGGCCACGACTTTTCCAACTGTGTGCGCAGCATGAGGTCAATCATTCCCTCTCGTGTGCTGGGAGTCTCGTCCTTCTCCATCCACTCACCTAAGTATGCCATGAGACGGTCAAGGAACTGAACAGATGTCTCCTTTTCCTGGAGACGCACCTTCATGAACTGATTCCTAGCACGATCAACAGTAAGACCGTACGCTTTGATGAGTGTGGTCTTCATCATCTCATACGTGAGATTATCTCCGCGAATTCTGTGGAGAATGTCGAGGGCAGGGCCCTCAAACAGGCTAAGGAACTGAGCGGCTTAGCTGCCTCATCCAGATCGTACAGGTTTGCCATGTTTTCGAAACGATCTATAAATGGCTCGATTCGCTCACCTTCCTTGTAAGAAGGAAGCTTGAGACGTGGAGTTGCTAGAAAAGATGCTGAGAAAGCGCTAGCAGAGCTTGGGTTAGCTGCACCCGATGTGCCTGAAGCCAGGGAGTCTCGCTTCAGCTTCAGCACTTCCAGCTCGTGTTCACGTGCTTGGCGCTCGTGTTCACGTACTTTGTCACGCTCTCGTTCCTCGTACTCACATTGTTCTTTCTCGTACTGACACTGTTCTTTCTCATGTTTGTGCTGCTTTTGGCATTCCTCGCGCTCAATTTTCCGCTCTTCATGGGCGGCATTCTCACGTTGCTGCGCGACAGGACATAATCTCGAATTTCCTGGGGGTTAGTAAGCCCCATATCCTTAGCTTCTTGCACATATGAAGTAGTCTCCATGATGCTCAGTTTGAGACTGAGTGAAAACTGAGACTGATAAGTAAGAGTGAGTGAGTGATTCGGTAATAATAATTTCAAGCTAAGAGTTTATCCTGGAATGAGGTCGCCAGATGTCAGGGGGAAAAATGTATAATTCAAAAGGAAAATATATATTGTATAATTGGAGTATACAATGTATAGCTATGTGTGCAAGGAATGACTATCGAGTCATTTATTAAGAGAGAATAGACTCGTGAAATCAAGTGGCGATTTCACTTTATGCTGGCTTACTTCGCCAGTTCTCTAGAGTCGAGAATTTATAGACTTTCTCAACGGTACACAGCAGAGACTAGACGCTCAAGTAGGCTGTAATATTGTACCGTTGGCCTCGAGAAAGTTCTCCCCTTAACATTCAAAATATAATAATAATAATAATAATCAGATCTTGACGGAGACAAACTCCTAGCTAGCACAACGGATTTAAGGATTAATGCCAAAAGCTGGCCTAAGTACCTGTCGTGATTAATATAAAGAGTTGTGCTAACGTGGAGTAGCAAAACTGTACTAAATACGTAGGAAAATTAAACACGACTGTTACATTTAACAAAGCTCAAGAAAACGAACTGTAAATTTATTGAATACAAGAAAATAAATTTACGTTACATGACTCCAATTCAAATCAAGAAAGGGAAATGCACTCACTCAAACACTCAGACAAACAGCTAAATATCCCAAAAACTTAAGCCTAGGAAAACAAAAGAAAATACTAACCAGTATAGATGAGACCGTGCTGAAGTCGATCACCAACAGGTGGGAGTTTCGGGAATACACTCCAATACAAGCTGAGATCTGAAATCTCTAAGAAGGTGATCACTCGAGCTTTCGTATGGGCACAACCAGACGCTCCGTGGCCACAAGACAGACTAACTCTGGTTTTGAGTGCCCGGTACGAGGAATGTGAAAAAGGGGTGTGGGCCCGGGTAACTGCCGGGAGGCGGAAGCGATAATTCAGAAATTATCGCTCAGAGGAATGCACCGTCCGCACATAAAAACACTCGCGAAAGAATGACGAAGGTTTTGACAACTTGATGCAAATATAAGTACGCAAGCGGATGGTTGAGAGAATGAGCGAAATCTCGTACATTCGCTCCTCCTGCAAAATCACTCGATGTCACAATTTATGTTACATAATTTTACGATGTAGAAAATTCGTGACATATATTACTTCAGAACGTTCTTTCCGCTCAGCATTAGCCTAAGCGATGTTACATATGTATCGCAATAATTAAGCAGTATCAGGACATCGGCTTATGGGAATGGCTAATGTTATAGGTGTGGCGTGTGATCCATTAAAGCAGCTCATCTACTTGGAAGCAACTCTCAGGTTTGTCTCGAAAGTGTTTTGTACTCGGTGGTTGCTTTATGGAGGCTGATATCCACATGTAGCACCTCATCTCTTCATGGTTGCTCATTCATTTTTAACACCCTTTATTTTCATAGATTTATAGTGATACTAAAAGTGTAAATAGTAAATTATGCCACAGAAATACATTTTCCTGTTTCAGGGGTACATTGCGAAACAGTTTACTTCATCACTCGTGACTTCACTAGACATCACAGTAATGACTTGGAAGTACATATTTAGAATCAGGCATACCAACCATTCCGGGATGACTATCCATGTTATGCTCATTTTCACACTTATTGTGGCCAGATCTTCCAGTACTTTTTGGTGAGAGTGATTAAATTTGTTGGAAAAATAGCAGGAAAGAAGGGTAGAAAGAAGCAGCCCATACAAAGAGAATAAAGGTTATAAGAGAATGAAAAAAGGCATAATATAAGGGAGAGGAGAAGAGAAGAAGGAATTGGTAAAAATTATTTGAAGCACATGGAGGTGGTGGAAGGTGTGTGGAAAGTATTCACAGAAGAAATCTGTGCAGCTTGTAAGGTTGTGTGTGAGGAGAAGACGAAAGAGGGTGCAAGGAACCGCATGATGGAATGAAAGAAAACCATTTGGGAGCCGAATGCTAATCGCCCACCAGAATACGCTGTTGGCCAAGTCCAAGAGTTTGGCCATATCTTGATGCCCTGCAGGATTCATGTTGATAGATCAAGCCGTTCATGAGATAATGGTGCTAAAGGTGGGCGATTAATACTAGTTGGCCTTTGACAGCCATTTTGGTGACCTTGACCTTGACTACGATTGCCCATTGTCGAACCCGGTTAAGATTTTGGCTATATCTTGATACCTTGTAGGTTTCATGTTGATAGCTCAAGCCGTTCTTGAGATATAGTGGTGCTAAAGTTGGCCAATAAAAACTAGTTGACCTCTGGCAGCCATTTTCGTGACCTCGGCCCTGACCCTGAGGGCCCATTTTCGAACTCGGCCAAGATTTTGGTCAAATCTTAATACCCTGAAGGTTATGTTGATAGCTCAAGCCGTTCATGAGATATAATGGGAACACACACACACACACACACATACACACACACACACACACACACACACACACACACACACACACACACAGAGGCAGGCAAAAACATTATCACCTTGTGAAAGCGGACGATAATGAGGAGGTGAAGCAAGCTATGGAGCAAAAGAAGAATGCATATAGTGAGCAGGTGGGAAGCTGAAGCATGAAGTTACAGACGGAATAGAGAGTTAAATATAGAGAAGATAGATGTGAAACGATTAGTGAGAGAGAGTAAGAAAAGAGTGGATAACGAGTTTGGAAGGAATTTGAGTGTGGAGTGGAGGGAATGTAAGAAAATGTTCTGGAAGCAGGTAAAAAGTTAGACAGCGTGATAAAGAAGGCAGTAGGGGAGTGAAAGGAAAAACAAATGGCTGATTACCACCGGAGAAACGAGAAAAAGTGAGCAGATGGAGTGAGCACTTTAAGAAATTGCTAAACACAGAAAATGAATGTAATGCGAGTATAAGTGGCTGGTGAATGGTTGAGAAAAGGAAGGAGATAAGAAGGGAGGAAGAGATCAGCAGGATGGAAGTTGTGGAAGCAATGAATAAAGCTAAAATGGGGAAAGCCCCAGGAATTGATGAAGTGTGTTGTGAAATGTTGAATCACGGGACAGAGATACAAGCAGAATGGATATGGATGATGAGCAGATTGGCCTGGGAGGAAGACAGAGTCCCGGACAATTGGAAGTCAGATATAATTATTATTCTGAGGAAAGGAAATGGGAAAAAAGAAGTGTGTTGTAAACATAAGGACATTTGCCTTCTTAGTGTAAAAGAAAAACTATATGGCAAGATAACCTACTTACTGACAGAGTCAGGGAAATAACAAAGAAAATAGTTGGGGATGAACAGGGAGATGTTAGGAAAGGAAGTGGTTGTGTAGATCATATATTCATCCTAAGGTGTTAAGTGGAAAAGTTTATAGAGAAGGGAAAGAAGTTGTGTGCTGCCTTCATTGATTTGCAGTAAGCACATGACAGAGAGGATAGACAAGGAATGTGGAAAATATTAATAATATATGGAGTAGATAGGAAGTTGTTGAATGCCGTGAAGAGTATGCATGAGGGTGCTAAGGCTGCAGTGCATGTGGATGGTGAATTGAGTGATTTTTTTTGTCTGAATGTTGGATTGAAACAGGGATGTGTCATGTTTCCATGGTTGTTCAATTTGTATATGGATGGAGTCACAAAGCAGATATAAGGTATGGCAGTGGATGTTGGTAACTTCATGTTCTGTTCTTTGCAGACGATACTGCATTGTTAAAGTGATGACGAAGGGGAACTGCAAGGCTTGGTGAATGAGTTTGAGAGAGTGTAAAAAGCGGAATGCAAAGGTGATTGTGGAGAAGAGTAAAGTTGTGGTCTTCGAGAATAGAGAAATCACTGAATATACATTGAGGCTGGATGGTGAGGAAATAGAAAATGTGAGTGAATTTAAGTACTCGGGTAGTGTGATGAGTAAAGATGGATGTACAGAAAATGAATTGCTTGAAAGCGTAAAACAGGGAAGAGAGGTTGCTGGTTCTTTAAAAGCTGTGATAAGAAATAGGGAAGTGAGCTTGGAAGTATTAAGTCACTGCATGATAGTTTTGTGATACCAACTCTAACGTATCGAAGCAAAACTTGGGCCTTGCTGGAAGGACACAAGTCAAGAATGAGAGCAGTGGAAATGAATTATTTGAAGGGACCATGTGGCGTTGAGGAAGTGAAGAAGAGTTGTGCTATGAATGTGGATGTGATAGAAAGCGTCAAGAGAAATACATTGAGATGGTTTGGCCATGTTGAGAGGATGGAGATTGTGACCCTAAAGATGAGAATGCATGTAAGGTGGAGGGGGGGGGGGGGGAGACCGAGGCTGAGATGGAGGGATAAAAGTGGAGAGGTATATGAGAGTGGGCTGTGTGATCCGGGAGGAAGGCAGCGTAATAGTAGGGACAGGGGTACATGGAAGCGATTTATTTGTGGCCACCTCTTACGGATTTATGGCGTCTGGCTACAGATAGACAGGGATAGAAAATACTGACGATAGGTACCTCATTCACTTCCCGGTCATGGTAATGAATCGAACGGAGATTAAGAATGGGGTAAAGGGCTTTTTGACAACACTAGTCTCATATGGATATGAATACATATTTTTGTAAGACACAGAACGGTAATGGAATACTGCATCTTTCCAGTTTGATCAATCAATAAAATTGTGAATCGAGATCCTAAGGTTGAATATTTACTGACGATGGAAAAAGGATGAGGAGGTTTATAACTGATACGCTTTGGAAGGACCTAGTTTGGTAATGTAAGTCCAAAGTAGAAGACAATATCATAGTCATCACAACTGATAAGCAGAAATGGGCCAGGGCAGGTTGTGTCTTTCATGGAAGAAAATGGTATGTGTATTACTAAGAAAACTTAATGGAACCGCTGGAAATGCAGCACGACGAAGAGGAATGCAGGGCAACCTTAAAAATTTATGTTAGAAAAATTAATAGAACTGGATGGAACAGGCTACCTGGCAACAAAATGAGAGAGAGAGAGAGAGAGAGAGAGAGAGGCATTCATTCGGTAGTGAAGTGTCTCAGACTGATGATGATGATGAAAATGACTAATGGGAGTGTCCTGTGAGGCACAGCTAATCGGCGCTATAATGATGTATNAGAGAGAGAGAGAGAGAGAGAGAGAGAGAGAGAGAGAGAGAGAGAGAGAGAGAGAGGCATTCATTCGGTAGTGAAGTGTCTCAGACTGATGATGATGATGAAAATGACTAATGGGAGTGTCCTGTGAGGCACAGCTAATCGGCGCTATAATGATGTATTTTATAAAGTTTGTGCAGTGATAGCTGTATTTTCATGTTAGGCGTATGAAAGTCAAGATACTTTAGCATGTTACACTAATTTTACTGTTTGTAAAGTAGATACATATGAAGCTCAGCAAAACACGTTATAAAGGACCTGACGACGTACGGAGTGATATGGAGGCTTGGTGGCCAAATGACATTTTTCGAGAAGAATACGTAGTCATGAACACTGATAAGGGGACAGGGTAGTCTGACACCAGAGGGCAGGCAAATCCCATACACCCACCCCTCACCTCCCCCTCCTTACACCCACAAAACCACAGATTTGTTAGGCGAATGGATCGGAGATCTGAAGCTTCGCTCTCGCTCATGTCTTGCTGCACGTAATATTAGTATAATTTATTTTACTATTAGGTGTATTATTACGCTTATACATCCACCTTCACTTCTATGAGAAGTAATTATATTGAGGTTTTAGTTAATTTCAATAGAATGACCCCACTGTATAGAGCTTTAGTCCAAATTTTTATTTAGAATCTTCTAAATGATGTGATAAAATCTAAATAAAATTGACAAGTGATATAATTACCAGGCCTAAAAGTCCCTCTCCTGCCTTGTCATCTGGGGAGCCACATATTCATCCACCCACTAATCCACTTACTCACTCAGCCCATCCATTACTCACCCTTCCCAGCCACCTGTACGACCCACCAAGCTCACTGATCCCGGCCATCCACCCTGCCCACCTACGAATGTCATCCACCAAGCTCACCTAACAATGCCACCCAAAACATCTACCCACCCTGAACTAACCCAACCCACCCAAACCACCAACCTAACTACCCAAGCGGAACACCCCGGCCACGCAATCATATCAGCTGCCCTGGCGACCCATCGTGTCCACACAACTTGGCGACCCACACATTCCGACGACCCATCTTGCCCACGAACCACGGTCACCCACCCTCCCCACCCACAAATGCCACCCACCTTGCTCACCAAATAATGCCATACATCACATCAACTCACCCAGCCCTCCCACTGTACCCACCCATCTCTCCCTGGATACTCACCCACCCTGACCACCCACCACATCCTGAGAATCAACCCATCCTGTCCAACCACTCATCTCACTGACCCACCCGCCTATTCACATGCCCACCTACCTTTCTTAACCAAACCCATTCACCTGCCATCCCACCCACCGATTCGAACCTCACTCATCCACCTAACCCATCCCATCCAAGCCTAACTTACACACCCCTTCTCAATCACCCACCGATCCAGCACTCACCTACTCCACCGAACGTATCCACTCACCGACCCATTTGCCCCTACAAATAACCCCAAGCCACTCAGAACATCCCATCCAACCAACCCATCCCACCCTTACCAAACATCCTGTTCACCCACCCTGGCAATGCAAAGAACCACGAAACCCACCAATCCGACCCCATCCACCCCAGCCACCCACCCAACTGACTCCAACACACACACACACACACACACACACACACACACACACACACACAGGAGGCTGTGGCTCAATCGGTAGAGAGGTGGCCTGCAGTCCTACCTGACCCAGATTCAAATCCCCGATGGAGCAGGGAACAGTTTAAGGATCTGAATTTCATAAAATCAAACTTTACTGATCTACCAGAAGACCCGCCGACATGTCATAAAAATACGCCCGCTAATACCAATATACCAGTCTTGTATGAGACAGCCCTAGCATGTGCTTAATATGGATGGTGGGTGTTAGCGCCGAAGTGGTGTCATGTAGAGGTGTATGGAATGTAGGAGGACTACTGGACCTTGGGAGCAGACTGTGAAGCCTATGCTCAGAGTCAGACACATAAACACACACACACACACACACACACACGGGTCGCCGAAAGAGACGGAGCTGCTCCTGGATTGAGGGGAAATAATCGCTGAATCAGCGGCGAAAAGGAGACCAGCCTATTGTGATTATGCGAATGAGTGCGTGAGTGGTGGTCCAGTCGGATACTAGTAAAAAAAATAAAAATAAAAACGCAGGTTTCGGCCATAAAAATACAAGATACACTGAAAAAGAAAGTTTCCATATGGTTACATCATGGCGGAGAGGGACGGAGGATTGTTTACATCTGGCGGCGAGGGGGAATTTGTGGGCTTCTCCGAAGATGAACGGAAGTACCCAGCTGAAACAAACAAGAGTAGCAGGAGTAGAGAAAATGGGAGAGAGGAATGTCCAGGAGTTAAAAAAGGTATGGATAATAATTAGAGAGTTGCAGGAACGGACCTTACAGCAAGAGAGAGAGATAAAAGCCCTACAAAGTAAACTGGAAAAAGACTGCACACGTAGTGGTGAGCAAGAAAAAGAAGTCACAGAATTAAAGGTGAGTAATGAATCCGCACCAAATGAAATAAAACAGCTCAAGAGGGAGAATAAGAGGTTGGAAGAAGAGAGGGACAGAATGAAAAGTAAACTAGATGAGTACGAATCGAAATCAAGGATGCAAGATGAGCATATTAAGGAAATCAAGGAGCAACATAGGGGGTGGAAGAAAATTCAGGAGGAAGGAAATGTAAATTTGAAGGAGATTATAAAACAATCATGCAAGGAAAAGGTGGAGAAGGAAGTGGTTAGGGTACTGAGAAGTAGAGAATCTTTAGTCAGGGATGTAGCAGACAAGAAAAAATGTGTTATTATTCAGGAGCTAAAGAAAAACGAATGGCATTAAGATCCGAAAGAGAAAGAGAAGAAGTGAGCAAGGTTAAAGAGATAATATCAGTTGCTATGGAGGGCAACAACGAAGCTCAAAAAGAGACTGAAGACTTGTTTAGGTTAGGAAAGTACGAGGAAGGAGGAACAAGGCCATTGAAGGTAAAGTTTAAGTCCCAGGTAATGGTGAATGAAATCATAAATAGAACGCGGAAATTGTCAGATAAAGAGGGGCTTAAAAATGTTTGGATAAGGAGAGATGCAAATGAAGAAGGAAGAGCTAAATTAAAGGAGTTAGTAAAGGAAGCAAAAGGTAAAAAACGAACAGAGAACGGAGGATGAAAAGACAGTGTTCTACTGGAGAGTTATGGATCAGAAATTAAGAAAGTGGTACCGATGGAGGGAAGGAGAGAAGAGAGCATAAAAAACAATGAAAAAAGTTTGAAAGTGGCGTATACAAACATTGATGGATTAATATCGGCAAGGTTAGAAATCAGTGGTTTTTGAGGGTACACGAACCTAATGTTATGTGCGTTGTAGAGACTGAATTGAAAGAAGATATTGATATTCATGTGGGAGATGGGAAATACAAATTATGGAGAAGAGACAGAAAGAAAAAACGGGAGGAGGAGTGATGATAGCAATGAAGGACAACATAAATGTAGATACTGTGGAAATGGGAGAGGGTAGTGCCGAAGTGATAAATATAAAATAAGAAACTGGGGAGAATGGTAAGAGAGATATGGCAGTGGTATATGTTCCCCCTAAGACATGAGCATGGAATGACGATGAATACCAGGAGGTGTTGTCATATATGGTTAGTTATCTACAGAAAGTGGCTGAGAAAAGCAACAATATAATACTACTGGGTGACTTTAACTGTAAAGAGGTGAACTGGGAGGAATGGAGCTCAGGAGGCAGTGAAGATTCGTGGGGCACCAAATTGTTAAATATAGCAATGAATAATGTAATGATGCAGTGGGTCAAAGAAGACACACGTTTCCGAGGTGATGACACACCAGCAGGATTAGATTTGATACTAACCAAAGAACCTGATGTAACTGAATCTTTGAAATATCTGTGTCCTATAGGAAAAAGTGATCATGTTGTCATTGAGTTCCAGATGTTAACAGGGAATGTTGTGCCAAGAGACGAGCTTTATAGGCAAGGAAGATACAACTTTGAGAAAGCAAACTTTGCAGAATTGAGAAAATTTTTCGAAAGTGCGGACTGAAGAAAATTAAGAGAAACAAGAGAGATACAGAGGAAGTGGGATATCGTTCTAGACCTCTATAATTTGGGAGAGGAAAAATATGTGCCAAAAGTAAGTGGGAAAGAAAACAGGAAAAAGGAGTGGTTTAATAGAAGGTGTATGATAGCGAATAAAGAGAGACATGGCATGGAACAAATGGAGAAAGAGAGATAATAACAGAACAAAGGAAGAATATAAAAGAACTAGAAATGAATATGCAAGAACACGCAGAGAGGAAGAGAGGAACTTTGAAAAAGGTATAATTAACAAATGTAAGGATGAACCCAAAATGTTTTATAGATTTGCAATGGTAAATTGAAGCAAAAGGAAGGAATCACCAGACTGAAAGTAGAAGGAGAGGTCTACAAGGATGCGGTAATGCAAGCTGAAATAATGAACAAATGTTTCCAATCGGTTTTCACTAAAGAAAGTGAGTTTGTGGAGGGGGAAGAGTGATTAGAACTGTAGTGATAAAAGATATAAAAGTGGAAGTGCAGGAAGTGTATAACTTACTGGAAATTCAAGATGTAAGGAAAGCCCCAGGACCGGATGGAATCTCTAATTAGGTACTGAAGGAATGCGGAGAACAATTGGCGGATAAGATTCACAATTTAATTGTGTGCTCTCTGGAAGAGGGTGCCTCGGGAATGGAAGAGGGCAAATGTGGTACCAATTTATAAGGGAGGAAACAAAGAAGAACCCCTGAATTATAGACCAGTGACCCTAACCAGCATGGTCGCAAAATTGTGTGAGAGAATCCTGAAAGTTAGATGGATAAAATATCTGGAAGAGATGAATATTTTGACTGAAAGTCAGTTTGGATTCAGAAGTGGAAGGTCATGTGTTTCCAACTTGTTGGGCTTTTACTCAAGAGCGATTGACGTGCTACAGAAGAGAGACGGTTGGGTGGATTGTGTGTATTTAGATCTGGAGAAGACCTTTGGCAAGGTACCCCATAAGAGACTAGTATGGAAATTAGAGCATATCGGAAGACTGAAGGGAAGCCTCCTGGAATGGATGAGAGACTTTTTGAGGGACAGACAAATGAGGACAGTAATAAAGGACAGACATCTGGATGGAGGGAAGTAACAAGTGGTGTCCCATAGGGCTCGATGATGGCACCAGTAATGTTCCTGATTTACGTAAATGATATGGTAGATGGAGTGAACAGTTACGCAAGTCTGTTTGCTGATGATGCAAAGATCTTGAGAAAGGTAGAGGTTGAAAAGGACTGTAAAATGCTGTAGGAGGATCTGGATAGGATGCATGATTGAAGCCGGATGTGGGAAATGAAATTCAACAAAAAAAAAATGTAAAATATTGGAAATGGGTAAAAGTACCAAAAGGCCATCATTGAATTATTTGATGGGTGATGAACCAATTAGAAAAGCGAGAGAAGAGAAAGATTTGGGAGTGCTGGTCCAGGAGAGTTTATCACCTGAAAAACACATAAATAAGATAGTTAGAGAGACATATAAACTCTTGACCAATATAAGAGTGGCATTTCATTACATGGATGAGGAGATGATGAAAAAATTGATAGTGGCCATGATCCGCCCCAGGTTAGAATATGCAGCAGTAGTGTGGTCTCCACACAAAAAGAAAGATATAACCAAGATTGAGAGAATACAAAGAACAGCAACCAAGATGGTCCCCAGTCTGGCAGATTTGTCGTACAGAGAGAGGCTGGAAAGGCTGGATTTGCCTTCCTTAGAGGAAAGGAGAGAGAGGGGCGACATGATGCTGGGAGTAGATAAAATTGACAGAGAAAATCTGTTTGTGTGGGATGAGAGGGTAAAAGAGGACACGGAATGAAACTAAAGAAGCGAAGCTGCTTGAAGGACATCAAGAAATATAGCTTTCCTTATAGATGCATAGACCTGTGGAATAGTCTGGACAAAGAGATTGTCCAGTCTAAAAACTTAAACGAGTTTAAAGCAAAATTTGACTTATTGAGAAACAGAGACGGGACCCCAACAGCGTAGCTCATTTCCTGTATATCATTATCAGGTAAATACAATTAGGTAAACACACACACACACACACACACACACACACATACACAAACAAAGAAACAAAAACACGCACCAGTTTTTTTCCTTTCCTTTTATTTCTCCCTTTTCCATCTTGCTCCTTCCTTTTCTCCCTTCTGTCCTTTCTTCTNCACACACACACACACACACACACACACACACACACACACACACACACACCGCTCGCTGGCTCAGTGGTAACGTTCCCGCTTGCCATCTGGTAGACGGGAGTTCGCTCCTCGCTCAGGTCGCGAAAAGTTTCACCGACGAAGTCGGTGGTTACTGTCCCTCTTGAGCAAGGGGATGGGTGTGTGCGTGTGTGAAGGTCACAGCCATGCCCTTAGATCGGACTATATGAACTCTCACCTCTCTTCCTGGAAGGTAAAAGCTGACGATCACGACCATCAAATGATCCCGACCGACCAGGTGAGTTACACACACACAAACACACAAAGGCAGACAGAGAGACAGACAGACAGGTAGAGAAATAGAGGCACGAAGAAACACACTTACCAGACACAAGCTCAGAGGCACACGCCCACACACAGACACGCAAAGACACGCACACATACGCAGACACACGAGCATGCACACACACACACACACACGCACACACACACACACACACACGCACACACACACACACACACACACACATGCGTCCACAAGAAACATAGTCACACACAAACATACGGACACTTCGAGCAAAGTAATATTTCATTCACACTTTCGTTTCAGAATGGGATATCACGAGCAAATGGATTAGAGGTAGGGAGTTGTATTTTGTAACTTAGTGTGTGTAATGAGAAAACAGCTTGTGTGGTCAGTGCAACAGGTTATAATCAAGTGTGTGCTTGACTGCTACCATACTGGACAGAATTTTTGAGAATTAGCCACAGGTATCAGTTCAATTTCTACTGACCTGACATCTCTTATACCTTGCTGGGATAGTTTCGCATTCCAGTGAGTAGACAGAAGGGTTATAGTTACAAACCTACCTAAATTTATGCTAATATACGGTATGACTAAACTTATAACTGGTGTTCCCACTAGAAAGAATTATATGCTGTGTCCTAAGGTGTGATCGGTGTGCCATATGTAAGACAAATGGGCCGTAGGTCCATTTGTATTTAAAAAAGAAAATCCTTTTTTAAATTAACTTTTATGTGTAACACACAGGAGAGGGTATAAATCAACATAAGTGTCAGTGACTGATTGCATACAACACTGTTCCTTTCATATGAAAGGTAGGATGGTAACTAAAGAGTATTTAATGCGTGTGAAGACATTCTGTAGCACCATGTTCTTTAGGAAGAGCTGCGACAGAGAGTTGAAGCCGGCAAGGCCAAGGGGAGGGGTGGGACAGGAGGAAGGGAGAAGGAGGAGGATTTAATGACGGAAGAAAGGCTGAGTTGCTGAATGTCGAGTATTGTTCTAATAGCAGCTTGCGCACTATATTAATTCTTGTACCTTTGACATATACCCTTTATTAGAGCTGTGTTATGGATGTATTTCTATTTGAATTCCATGATGTGCTATCCATTAGGCAACAGTATTAATGATCGAAGAATTTGGTAAAATATTAAACATTATAACTATTCTAGTTTCATTACTACTTGCTCTTCATACTGTTGAATGATTATACATCCAATCATCAAATATTAATTCGAAAGATTTGGGACCAATATTCCTCGGGGAAAACTAACACAGAGCATGAATAGTGGGTAAAGTCGTACTCTCTCTCTCTCTCTCTCTCTCTCCCTCTGTATGTGTGTGTGTGTGTGTGTGTATGTGTGTGTGTGTGT
>JAGKTI010001289.1:0-15950 GCA_018397915.1 Birgus latro | reverse complement strand
AATCGCATCGTGTATTTGGTTACGAATCTTGATAATAGGGGGACTAGTTAAGGTAGTTTCTTTAGCTGAGCAGGCAATTATTCTCTCTTAGTTAAATGTAATTTTCTGTAACTAAAATTAATTAATTATAAATGACATCGTACTGAGGGAATATTATAAGACTTGCGTAAACTGTTTACAAAATTTGCATTGCCAGTGATGTTGGACTGGAATGCCCAATCTTATATCACTTATATATTACCTAAAGAATTTCAGAGGGTGTGTAATTACCCAACCTCTCATATTAGCCCATTTCGTAGGAAAACTTTGCATCTCGATAGATGCCGACACCATTTAGACAATGTGCCTCGGACAGGTTTTGCTGCTTCGGAGATCAAAATCATTCGAAACTAACACCTGAAACACTTTTCTGTATGCTAACATAATACCATAAGTTAATCGGTACTCATTGCTATGTATTATTCTTACTATATCTGTAATTATGTCGGGAAGCCGACATGCATCCCCTCGGGCAGATGTAAGACACACAGCGGTGACAGGTGTGCAAGTGACACCGCCTGCCGGAAGTGAGTTTAGGAGAAACGCGGACAGGGAAGAAAGAGTAGATTCGATAGATTCTGTGTACAGCTGTGGGCAATAGGGAGATGGAATAAGGAAGAGAGGTTGAGAGGAAGAAATAAATAGAGGAAGGAGGAGAGAGAGAGAGAGAGGAGTAGTGCGGGTGGTGTTGGTCGAGTTGTTTACACAGGAAAAGTGTTGGCTAGGCAGTTCAGACCGTGAGATCGTAAGCTGACTACGGGATTTTGCGGCGTGAGAACCGAGCTGACACAGCGAGTCTGATAGGGCCTCTACGGTGGGTGAAGCGGGTGACATGTGGGTGACGGCGCTGGGTGAGTGGGTGAAATCATCACCCATCACACCCCACATGACCCGCTGGCAAACATCGGCAACTTTCTGAGGCCAGAAAGGGGTACAGACCTCAGTTCAGACTAGAGCCTGGGGGAGAGCAGACATAGAGCCTGGAGGAGAGTTGTTGTGAACGGTGAAGCAGCCTGGTGCGCTTGGTGCAGAGACGTCGCTGTATAGCCGAGAGTAAAGTTCCAGGGAGTCAGCATGCGAGCATTACTGGTAGTAAGTGAAAGTACATGCTTTGTGACCGCGGGTATAACCGACTAGCAGTGCTATTTATTTGTCTGTCGTCTGGGAACTAGTAAGGACTCCTAGTTAGAAAACGGAAGGAGTCTAAGAACTAGTAAGGACTCCTAGTTTGAAACGGAGGGAGTTAAGATTTTAAATGTTTAAGTGTGTTTTTCTTATATTGATGTAACAGTGATTTCATATATATGAATGAGTAAAGAGTGCTATATATATATAACAGCACTAGTGAGTTTTTACAAGACTGGCTTTGCTTTATTAAAATAGTGTTAATATTCCAGTGATTTAAGAGTAGACGTGTATGTGCGGTTTTTAGGTACTTATGCACGTATAGTGAAATGAGGTGGGAATTACCTCAGAGTTATTTGTAGATTTTTGTAAATACTATTTTGTAATTAAAGCCTAGAAAAGCCATAATACTTTTTCACTTCTTCCAGTTCCCAGTTCTAAGTACATGTGTGTCGGGGCATTTTAGAGAAGTCCCCTATGTCGCGCCTTACCAGTGTCGAGGCGGAGTTAAACTACGCTACCACTTATTATTAAATACGGGAGAATATATTCCCGAGAAATACCGTAACGACACCTGGGTAGCGGCACGACAATTATAACTTTCTTATTTAGTACCTAAACATCATCTGCATACATTACTTCCTGCCACGTAGTTACTATTTTGTAAGAAACAAGGGACAAAACGTTTGTTTCGATACTTAACGCTTCAGCCAATAACATCCATTCTTACAAAGGTTGTTGGTTCTGAGTGATCCATTGATGAAATACGAGTGTTTACTACGGAGCAGCTGCTAGATATCGCCACACACCAGCATATTTGGTTGCACTTTCATTTTGGCCGACTGTACATTGCAGGTCAAAATTCATTTCGCCAAATTCATCAGCATCAGCTGGAAAATTCAGTGCTGCTAACCGCAATAAAGAAGGTGCATTGGAATCTCTTCTTCAGGCCAAGATAGAAGTCAAAATACGTATTTGGAATTATGTTGAATTGTTTGATAAATACAGAGCATATAGTGTATGTCTAGATGGTTTGTGGTTCTAAAAGTCAAGGAATACTTTGGTTAAGACAAGCTCATGTTGACATCTTGAGGTTTGTCTAGCAAATTCACTTATCGGTGTAAATCATCAAAATTCATGGCACTGGTTGATGACAATGAAAATGAGATACATAATGCGTTGTCAAAAGTAGTTAAAAAAATCTCTCTATCTATTGCCAGACGCCTTAATCCCGTATGGGGTGGCCACACACAAATCGCCTCCATGTCGCTGTCCCCCGCTATTTCACTGCCCTGCTCGCAGCTCACACCCCCCCTCTCTCATATACCTCTCCACTCCATCCCTTCATCTCATCCTTAGCTTCTCCCTCCCTCTCCCCCCCTCCACTTCACTCACATACACTCTCCTTGTCAGTCTCTCACTTTCCATCCTCTCCACATGGCCAAATCACCTTAATGCATTTCTCCTAACGCTCCATAACACATCCACATCCACACCACAACGCTCCTTCACTTCCTCATTTGTCAGTCTGTCTCTCCATGTGACTCCACATGCTCCACTCAGATAACTCATTTCCACTACTCTCACTCTTGACTTCTGTCCCTCCAACAAGATCCAAGCTTCACTTCCATACATTAGAGCTGGTATCACAATACTGTCATGTAGTAGCTTTTTCACTTCCATGCCCACTTCAATATTTCTTATCTCCGCTTTCAAGGAACCAGCAACCTTTCTTCCCTGCTGCACCCTTTCAAGCACTTCACCCTCTCAACTTCCATCCTTACTCATCACACTACCCAAGTATTTAAACGCACTCACATTCACCATAAACAGTTAAAAGTATCATGTCAGATATAAAAGGTGTAGATGTTCAGAAATCTATCTATCTGTCTATCTCTATACCTAGGCTGCTTCCCCCAATGAAAGGGGGGGGGCGGTAGCCGAGACAGGACGACACACTCCCAATTCACTCATCCACACATGCACATTTATTCGTATATTAGCCCCAAGGGGAGAAAGGGCAGATCCACACCGCACCACACCGCACGACGGTCAACTGTGCAGTGCAGTCAGCAACATCCGCAGCGAGGCCCGGCAGAAGACCCGGTTTATGCTTGCCACATCATAATGGACCCATTCCCTTACCCTCACTACTAAAAAAAAAATCAGTCTATGGTATTGGGAAAGGTGCTGTGCGAGAGACATTGCGTTCTTGGTTGTCATTGTCATTTTTGGCGACACTCATGCACCAATAAACAAGCCACGAAATTCATGGTTGCATGTTACTGAGTTCCACACTGTGACAGCATGTCAGAGGATCATGTGACTCTCTGGTCATCAAAACTTGGCAAGAGAAGTAAAACGACACCAAATCTTAACTCTCTCCCACCCACGAACGAATCCTTTGCAGGGAATGTCGAGCGTGCCCACCACCAAGTATGCTTATTTATGGTAATCAGTGAAGGACCCACATACCCCAAGCATGGACGTTGAAAATGTTTGATGGATAAAAAATAATGCAAATAAGTCCTTAGATCCCGTAAAAGTGCCTCCAAATGTCGCTCTGGCATTAGACAGTGTATTAAAGTAAATACAGTGCAGCTGCAAAAGTGAAGATGCACCATGTCGGAAACTCGCTGTGGTTGGACAGCAGCCAATATGTAATTCATAATTTTTCGCAATTGCAGCGGACGTGAATGTTTTAACACACATGCTCAGTAATCAGGTTGACCAAAGTGCATTAATGTCACTCTTTGCTTGAGTCATGTAAAACTGTATACATAATGTAAGCGTTTCATTTCTTGACATGTTCAAATTGGTTGCTTCTTTGTTTCTGGAAGCTGCTTTTTGAGTCTAAGAGAATTATTTCTCTTTCGTAATTAATTTTAAAGATTTTGGACGCTTGAAATTTTTTTTTTTTAATAATAAAGGGCATCCTTTAGTATATTTTCTCACAACATGAATGTTCATCATAATAAAACTATATAACTTCGTATAATTGCAGAAAAGAACTTTTTTTTTTAATATCTAGGCCTAATTAAGACATGTGATTTTGGTTTGGTCCAGTTTTATGGATGTCCAATTTAGTTATCTATATCTAGAAATATCACTGCTGTGTTGATTGTACGTTTGGTATTTCTATGTTGTTTCGATATACTGTACAGTATGTTGTGACGTGTTGATTAGTTTTTTTTTTTTTAATGCAAGGAAGAAGGAACCAAAGGCTTGGAGCCCGCAAACTGTTCCTTCCAAGAAAAAAAAAAAAAAGACAATACAAGAGAGGGTTAAAATTCAAGATCCGATCATTTCGAGATGCCTGGACACTACGTTTCAAAGACTGGAGATCATAGGAAGTAGGAAATACAGACAAAGGAAGACAGTTCCAGAGTTGATCTGTTGCATAAATGAAGGACTTGGAATAACGGTTAACGCTTGGATTAGAGAGTTGGACAGAAAAGGGATGAGAGTTTTTTGCCAGATTGGTGCTACGTGCCGGTCGTAGAGGTGGAGGGATGCAAGCAGACAGTTCAGAGGAGCAGTGACCATTGAAGCAGCGATAGAAAAGAGATAAAGATGCAACACTGCGGCAAAGAGACAGAGGTTGAAGGGAGCCAATAAGAGGAGGAGAGTTAATGAGACGAAAAGCCTTTGATCCCACCCTACTGAGAAGAGCTTCTTGTGGGGAGCCTCCCCACACATGAGAGTTGTACTCCATACAAGGGTGAATAAAACCTGTGTATAAAGTCGACAACTGTTCAGGGGTAAAGAAGGTACGGAGTCGGCTTAGCACACCTAATCTCCTGGAAGCAGATTTTACAAGAAATGTAATAAGATCTTTCCAAGATAAGTCTCGAATGAATGAAACCCAAAGCATGTTCAAGGATGATGCAGGATTAAGCTTGATATTATGAAACACCAGTGAGTACTCCTGTGGAAGATTTTGCCGGGTTGATAGGTGTAAGAACGGAGTCTGTGATGTATTAAAAACAAGATTATTTTTACCCCAGTCAGAGATACGAGCCAAGTCAGACGTTAGGTGTGCCATAGCCTCATCCCTTGTTTGTTGAAGTAACTGCTGAGATGAACGTTGCAGGAACCGGATGGAGAGGTGAAGGGTAGAGTCATCAGCCTACGAGTGGATAGGGTTAGATGTACAGCTTAGAAGGTCATTTATGAGTAAAAGGAAGAGAGTTAGTGATAGGACAGAGCCCTGAGGAACCACTGTTGATAGATCTTGGAGAAGACCGATGGCCGTCTACAACAGCAGCTATAGAACGACCAGAAAGGAAGCTATAGATGAAGGCACAAATAGAAGGATAGAAGCTGTAAGAGGGCAGTTTGGAAATTAAAGATTTATGCCAGACTCGACTGAAAGCCTTTGAGATGTCAAGTGCAATGGCGAAGCTTTCGCCATAGTCCCGGAAGGAGTATGACCAGGAGTCTAAAAGGTAGTAGGTGAGAAGATCGCCAGTGGAGCATCCCTGACGAAACCCGTACTGATGGTCAGAAAGAAGGTTGTGATAGGAAAGATGCTATAAAAAATTTTTGTTAAAAATTGATTTTGAGACACAGGATGTTAAGGCAACTGGACGATAGTTAGAGGGTTGGGAATGGTCACCCGTCCTTGGGAATGGCTGAATGAGAGCAGACTACCACCAAGAGGGAAAGGTACAAGTTGATAGACAAAGGTGAAAGAGTTTACCTACGGCAGGATGTAAGCACAGAAGCACAGCTTTTGAGGACAACAGGAGGGACTCTATCAGGCCCACATGCCTTGTTAGTATTGAGGCTAGTGATGGCAGAAAATACATCAGCCGAAGAAATTTTAATGTCAGCCATGAGGAAGTCAGAGGAGGGAGTGATGGAAGAACAGCACCAGAATCGTCTAAGGTGGAATTGGAGGAGAAAATCTGAGCGAAGAGATCTCCTTTATCACTGGAAGAAATAGCTATAGAGCCATCAGAGTAGAAAAGAGGAGATGATGAGGTAAGGTTGTTAGGAAGGTTTTTGGCAAGGTGCCAGAAGGAACGTGAAGAATTCGAGTTGGAGAGGACATGTAGCACGGATGAAATTATTTTCAGCAGAGCGAAGAACAGACTTGGCACAATTCTGGCCAGAAACATAAGAAAGATGTGATTCAGGGGTGGGTTGGCTCCGGTACTTTTTATAGGCCCTCTACTGGTTGCAGACAGCATTAGAACAACCGTAATTAAACCAAGGCTTTCTTGCATTAGACAAAGGGTATGAGAAAGGAATGTATTCTTCCATACCCGAGGGAATACCCCCCGCAATGTGTAAGGCACACGCAGATGGCTCCAGGCCATGGAAGCAATAATCATTCCACGGGAAATCAAAATAGTATTGCCGCAGCTCCAAAGTGCCACAGACGATGTTTCTCTGGAGGGTCCACAGGCTGCACTGGAGCGATAGGACAGGTTAAGGTAATACGTTTATGATTGGAGGAGCCCAACGGTGAGAAAAGACTAACAGTGTAAGCAGAAGGATTAGTTGTAAGGAAGAAGTCAAGTATGCTGGAGCTCTCTCCAAGGTCAGGGATACGGGTAGGGTGCTGTACAAGCTGCTCTAGGTCATTAAGGATAGAAAACGTGTAGGTTTGTTCACGAGGTGGATCAGTGAAAGGAGAGGAGAGCCAAAGGTGGTGGTGAGCATTGAAATGTCCTAGGATGGAGATTTCAGAGACAGGAGAAATGGCTAGAAGCGTTCCATCGTAGAAGTAAGATAGTCAAAGTATTTTTGATAGTCAGTAGAATTAGGCGATAAGTAAATAGAGCAGATATATTTTATCAGAGAATGACAGGAGAGCCAAAGCCAGCACTTAATCATCATCTCTCCACAATGGGTTCTATCATCCAGTGGAACTGTTGGGGTTTACTTGCTAACTATGAGGAACTGAGCCATCTTGTTTCTCAGTTACTCCTCTGTGCATGTGTATCCAGGAGACCGTGATGGGTGGTGCTGTTCCTTCCAGTCCTTCTGATCCTCTACCTCGCCAAGGACATCATGGTGGTACTGCAATCTTAGTTCGCTGTGATGTCCCATTCGCTTGTCTGAGTCTTTGAACTCCACTGCAGGCTGTTGCCATTCAGATTTTCCTTCGCCACCAATATACAGTGTGTAGTCTTTATCTCCCTCCAAGTGTTTCTGTTGAGAGGGTAGATTTTGTCTGGCTTATTCGTGATCTTCCATCTCCCTTTCTTTTTCTGGGTGATCTGAATGGCCATCACCCACTGTGGGGTGACAGTATAACCAACCCTAGAGGTGCTATGTTTGCTTCTTTGGTGGAGGATGAAGAGTTGGGGGTGTTGAATTAAGGTGAGATAACATATTTTCATAGTCAGACTGGTGTTTTCACGGCCATTGATTTGTCTCTGTATTGACCTGCAGCTATTTTGGATTTTAAGCGGGGGTGTGTTGCCAGATTTGCATGGCAGTGACCATTTCCCGATTATTTTAATCTCTGCTGAGTGTGAGCTACAATGTCGTCTTCCTCGCTGGTGCCTGGACAAGGCGAACTGTCCACTGTTTAGAGAGTTATGTTCCACTGATCGCACTGTGGACGATTTTGGTAGTGCTGATGAGGTGGTGGCGTATATAACTGATGTAATGCACTCAGCAGCCCTTTTATCTATTCCCAAGACTTCTGGTCGATTTCCTGAACGTCCAGTTCCCTGGTGGACCCCTGAATGCACCTCTGCAGTGAGGGCCAAATGGATTGCCTTCTTTCAGCTTCGCTGCCATCGTATGGTCACACAATATTTGGTGGCTTTTTGGAGGGTGCGTGCTCATGCACGTCGCGTATTGAAGGAGGCCAGACTTGCTTCATGGTGGGAGTACGTTTCCTCTCTTCGCTCGAAGACTTCTCTCACCCAAGTGTGGAATTGGGTCAGAAAGATTTCTGGCAAGTTTCCTGTTCCATCCCCTCCTGTTTTATCTGATGCAGGTGGGACTGTGATTGATCCCTTTGCTGTTGCTGAAGCGTTTGCCAAACATTTTTCTAGTGTTTCTAAAAAGAACACTGAATCGCCTTCGGCATGCCAACGATGGCACCTGGAATCCTGTAGCCTTTGCTTGACATCTTCTGGGTGAGAGTCTTACAATGTCCCCTTTTCTATTTCTGAGTTTCGGGCTACTTTGTCGCAGTGTCATGATTCGTCTCCAGGCTCCGATGAAATTCCATACGCCTTTTTACGTCATATGTCTGATGCATCCTTTTCCTTTTTGCTGGGAATATATAACAGAATTTGGTGTACTGGAGAGTTTCCGTCTTCGTGGGAAGTTGCTGTGGTAATCCCCATCCCAAAGCCCGGTAATGATCACCTGCAGGCAACAAATTATCGTCCCATCTCTCTGATCTCTTGTGTTTGCAAGATGTTGGAGAAGATGGTTAATGGTCGGCTCATGTGGTATTTGGAGAGGAGCACTTATTACTTATCACCAGTCCAGTATGATTTTCGTAAAATGCGATCTACCACTGATGCCCTACTGTCCTTGGAATCTTCAGTCTGTGATGTTTTCTCCACTAACCAACACCAGGTCACGGTCTTCTCCGATTTAGAGAGGGCATACGACACTGCCTTGCATCATGGCATTTTACTTTCACTTCATGAATTTGGTCTTCGTGGGCACTTCGCATAGGCGTAGGAAGCGGGGAGGCAGGGGGGCCAATTCCCCCCTCCCCCCTTGTCTTCAGTCAAGAGCTATATTCGGGCAGAACTCGCCAAAAATTCGAGCAAATATTTTCCTGTATTTTAACCTGTCTTGACTTGGTTGCTCTAATGTCGTTTGGTGCATTTTATTGTGTTGTGTGAGCCCATAAATCATTATGAAGTATAATACAAAGTTTTTAATCATAGAGAGCCTCTGTGGTACAGTGGTAGAGTGTGCATTTCGCACGCTGGTGGACTCGGGTTCGCCTCCCGCCAGAGTTGTAAAAACTTTGGGAAGCGTTCACCGAGCCACTTACCGCTTTGGTGGACACAAGGGGTGCTGTGGTTGAACCACAGTATGCTTGCACCTAGTCAGCTTAGGCGGGCCGATTACACTTGTTTCACACACTACACACACATCCAAAGCCACCCCAACACAACACTCACACTTACAAACACTTCTTACCATACATACAATCTCGGCAGAGCACCACATGTTGGTGGAGTAGAGATACAGATACACAGATAGACATATCCGAGACTTTTTTGCACTCTCATATGAATTCATTCACTAATCGGCACATTTTAGATCTAATTCGGTGACTTCTGGCTACTTTGGCTTTATTTTTAGAGATATTGAGTTGTTTCAGCGATGTTGGTTCCCACTGAGTTGGTAGCCCTACATGTGCTTTGAGCAAGCAACATATCCTCTGGGCGGAATACTATGACATGGTAAGACCCTCATGGTGCCGATATACCTTACCGATCTAGAGCTGCCTGTTCTTCTGACACAGTATGATTTAGATAGCCAATTTCTTTAAAATCTTATAGCGTATTTTATATATTTATGCGTAAGTGGAGCACCGCAACGTGTTGACTGACTGTTTACAGCTTGTTGTGTAGGCATTGATTCAAGCATTTGTGCAAAATCTGGTGAATTTCTAATTATATGAAATTGTCCTTGACAAAATTCCTGTCTATATATATATGATACTATTTTCTGCTTGGATTTGCTTACTCTTGTAATTGTACTTTATTGGGATACCTTAGTAATCTTAGGGTTTGTTAATTATATAACGCTAAGGGGAGGGGTGTATCAAATTAGGTAATATAGTGTACTGAACAGCATTACAGAGCTTTACAAACATGGGAAAGGACTAAACCTTGGTTCAAAGGCCACATATGTAATATCGATTATCAAGTCTTCCTGGGAAAAGGTCGTTGCCTATAGTCCCAAATCCAAATTATATTGAACCTTCATTCAGCT
This sequence comes from Birgus latro, assembly GCA_018397915.1. Lineage (NCBI taxonomy): Eukaryota > Metazoa > Arthropoda > Malacostraca > Decapoda > Coenobitidae > Birgus > Birgus latro. The sequence goes on along the minus strand of JAGKTI010001289.1, from coordinate 5,852 downwards.
TCTGGTGTCACCTGTCTAGTCAGTTGATGTGTTGCATGATGCCAACCTCAACTCTGTCTCTTAATTGTAAAAATATAAGTTCTAGGTAATCAGAAGACCTATTTTCAGAGTACTGAGTGCGATTATCAAGGTCCTGTACTCTTCGTTGCACAGCTTTAGCACAATATGGTGCTTCTTATCATGTGCATTTGTTTTTTTGCACTGTGTATTTGATAATTTAGGCGCCTGATAGCGTGATTGGTAGAGTACTTGGGTCGCAGCACACCATGGCCTTCTAGTCATAGTTCAGTCCCAGAGGTGTCCCGGGGTTTATCATTCGTGTAGACACTACTACCCTTAAATGCTCTGAACTAACTGTAGCTTACTTAGCCTTGAGCCCCCATGTTCCGATGTTTGCGAAATGGGATTTGGCATTGACAATTTTTTTTTAATAATAATTTCATAATTTCTTTGTCAGTTTCCAGTTTGTCCAGTTTGGTGTAACTGAGAATGTTTTATATTCATAATTTGTATAGAGTGGAGCTATTTAGTTTAGTTTAAAGATTTGTTTCTTTTGTAGGCAACCTTCTCAGTTTATTTGTTTATACCGGTAATCATTATAGCAGTAATTATGATTTAATTTTTAATGAAAATAATAAGCTGTGTTTTCATTGACAAAGCTCTAAGTTTAGTTATTGTTTATATTTATATTTTTAATGGAGATGATTATTTTGTTCTAATCAATACAATGAAGAAAGCTTTTATAGGCTATTATTTTTCATATTTTCGCAATGAATAATAATTATTACTTGTATCTTCTTAAGAAACTGCAATTGATCTGTGATGTTAATGTTCCTGCTTTCTTCAGATACACAAATGTTACTGACTTAGCCTCACCCATGATGGTTGTGTTCTGTATTCCTGTCAGCAAATGTGACTTTCAAGAACCTCTTTTGTTTTTATTTTGCCTATTACCATTTTTGAGGGAGGAAGCTGCAGCACCAGCCAATCAGGGTAGTACTCCTGAGTGTGATGGTACGGTGGTGTTAGGGAGAGCTGGAACTCCCATTTCACCAGCCTTCAGCATAGTTCCTGTCCATCGCCCTTGGCTGATTTTTTTTTTTTTTTCAGTGTTTCATTAACACGGAGAGTGGGAGACCAGCATGCCCTCCAATACATTCTTCTCTAACTATCTACACAACACTACTCACACTTTACACACCACACCCTCTTTCTAGGCGTAGGGATGTGGCGACCCCACCGCCCATCACATTTGTGTTGCAGTAAGCTCCGTAACCACAACGATACCTTCTTGGGGTGACAGGGAACTCTGCATTTGGGCAGAGTTTGGGGTAAAGTCCTCTTTGGGCCAAGGTGCTAGAAATCCCCCTCCTGTAACATTTCTTGCGACATTGACAAAAACAATGCAACTTTATGCGGACAAATGCTTAATGTTAGAAAAAAATACAACTGTATACGATTGTATTAACGCCAGTGGCTATTCACGATTAAAGTTAGATTTTTCATCAGGAACATATCCAGTCACACGGGAGAAATATAGTTATTAGCATGAAACTGGGCAAGAATAACATTGTACGTGAAATATAGTACCAAAGTATCTTCCCCATATAAATTTGGGCAAGAGAAGCAATTTCGGGCAAGATTCCCCTTGCCTCCCCAAAAGAACTGAACCTGCTATGCTTATGGGCACTTTTTTATCTAAGCGTTTTTTAAGGGTCCTAGTGGGAGGAGTGCTTTCCAATGCCCGAGCACTTGAAGATGGGGGTACCACAGGGGAGTATCCTTAGTGTTACCCTCTTTGTTGTGGCCATCAACGGGGTAATAAGTGTACTTCCAGACGGTGTGAGAGGTTCATTATATGTAGATGACCTCTCAGTTTCCTTCACAGCATCCAGAATGTTTTTGATAGAGAGGAAGTTGCAGCTGGCTCTTAATAGGATTTCTGAGTGGGCTGAGTCTTCTTTGCAAAAGACAGTGGTTATGCATTTTTATCGTATTTAGGGGGATCACCCAGACCCTGATTTGTATCTTTATGGTCGTAGGATATCCTGTGTGGAAGAGACTCGGTTTTGGGGTCTTCTGTTTGATAGACGACTAACCTGGGTTCCTCATATTCGTTCTGTGAAGGCAACTTGTATTAAAGCTTTGAGTCTTCTGAGGATTTTGGGACGTACTTTTTGGGGTGCTGATCGTCAGACCCTTCTCCTCTTGCACAGATCTCTTATCCTTTCTAGACTTGAATATGGGTGTGATGTCTACTCCTCTGCTACAGATGCCCGGCTCCGGATATTAGATTCTATGATTCTTTACATTATGCTGGTATACGTCTGGCAACCGGGGCATCCAGATCATCCCCGATTTCAAGTTTGTTGGTGGATGCTGGTGTACTCCTCTTGGATTTGCGACGCCAGTTTCTGATGATGAGGCGTTGGTATCGTCTTGACCGCATTCCAGACTCATGTTCTTGTGCCATAGTCTCCCAAGATTCCCGATCTTCTGTTTATGACACCCGTCCTAGTCTCCCGAAGCCCTTTGATTACAGGGTCCGGTCTGTTATGTTAGGCCTCTTTGTTCCGAGACTGGCAGTTTGTCCACATCGGATCCCAAGGGTAGGTTCTTGGCTACTCTCTTGTGTGACATTTTTTAGGTCGGTTGTTGAAAAAAAAAGGGCTCACTTCCCTCTCAGGTGTCCCTCTCTCTTTAGAACATGCCTTCACTCATGAGGGTTCTCTTCCTGCCTATATTGATGGGTCTAAGACTTATACCTGAGTAGGATTTGGTGTTGCCTTCCCTTGCTTTAATAGGGGCGGTAGCTTCCTGGCATTACTTCAGTGTATACGACAGAACTGACTGCAATTTTTTATGCCCTTAAAATCATTTTTACTCTCCCCCATCCATTTTTGTGATTTTTAGTGACTCACGTAGTGCTCTGTCTGCACTGGAGTCTTTTAATACATCCCATCCATTGATTTTATCAATTTTAGAGTGGCTTTTTCTTCTTGGCCGTCATGGCCGCCATGTGGACGTCTGTTGGGTTCCTGCACATGTTGGTGTGTGGGCAATGAGAGGACAGATACATTACCTAAAGCTACAACTCCTCAACAGCCCCCAACCGACTACCCATTTCCTGCTTCTGATGTAACACTTTACTTGCGGTACGCAATTCGTCCATGTTGGCAAAGACACTGGAATGGTGTTGCTAAAAGAAATCTTTGAGAGAGTGGTTGTGCCAAGGGTTCTGCCCTCCATATCTCGGCGATTGGAGGTGGTTCTTCCTAGGCTTCGCCTTGGGCACTATCAGCTTACACATGGGTTCCTCATGAGTGGTGAGACTCAGCCGTACTGTGATGACTGCCTTGTTCCCCATACTCAACGTCACTTGCTGGTCGAGTGTCCGAGTTTGGGGGACTTACGTCAGAGATTCCCCCATAGGCATAAGAGAGCAGATGATGCCTACTGTTTGTATGCTTGGTGAAGCCTCTAGCGATTTTACTGATGTTTCTAGTTTTCTTCAGGAGGTGGGCCTCCAGGATCCCACGTTTATAAGTAATTGATATTTTATAAACTGTTTCATTATTTTCAGTTGTTTACTCCCACTAACAGATATTAACTTGATTGTGAATTTGCAGTTTTTATTTTGCTGCGTCTTTTACATTGTTGTCCGGCGGCATATGACCCTGGCAGTTGCGTCGCCAGATTTTAATACAATCATTCAATCAATCAACCCTCGACCTCACTCACACACACTCTCCTCGTCAGTCTCTCACTCTCCATCCTCTCCACATGGCCAAACCACCTCAATGTGTTTCTCCTAACGCTTCCTATCACATCCACATCCACACCACAATGCTCCTTCACTTCTTCATTTTGAGGCACTCCCTGCAGAAGTGAGGAGAGTGGCACCAACAAAAAAAACGAGAAAACAGTGGTTGAACTTTTGGGTATCTCGGAGTAGGGGTCAACCCTTGCCTCACTACTGCATCAAGTTGCTCAAGACTCTGGGATGCTGTCTGCTGTCAACCACTGCTTTCTCGGCTGTCACTTGCTTTGGTAATGTTGCATCTTATTGATTTTTTTTTTTTCAGTTTTCAGGATTATAACCATTAAAGACTTTTCTGGTTCCACTTCAAGGTACACAGAGAACTCTATACACCAATTCCAGACTGGTGCAAGTGATAACTCAGTTTCAACCTCCGGGCCACTTACCTCACTTCTGTAGGGAGAATAATTTTGTCAGTCTGTCTCTCCATGTGACACCACATGCTCCTCTCAGATAACTCACTTCCACTGCTCTCACTCTTGACTTCTGTCCCTCCAACAAGCTTCACTACCATACGTTAGAGTTGGTATCACAATACTGTCATGTAGTAGCTTTTTCACTTCCGTGCTCACTTCCCTGTTTCTTATCACTGCTTTCAAGGAACCAGCAACCTTTCTTCCCTGTTGTACCCTTTCAAGCACCTCACCCTCTAAACTTCCATCCTTACTCATCACACTACCCAAGTACTTAAATTCACTCACATTTTCCATTTCCTACTCATTCAACCTCACTGTATATTCACTGACTTCACTTCTTCCGAGGACCATAACTTTACTCTTCCCTACATTCACCTTTAGATTCCGTTTCTTACACACTCTCCTAGACTCATCTATCAAGCCTTCCAGCTCCCCTTCATTTTCACTTAACAACACAGTATCATCTGCAATCAACAGTACAGGGAGTTTCCAAACACTGTCTTTTCTCACTAGGGTTGCTCCAGTATCAACTGCCCTACCTTATATCTCTTTTATAGCCCTAACCATATACAGACTGAACAACCATGGGGACATGACACATACTTGTTTCAATCCAACCTTCAAATAGAAAAATTCACTCTGTTCACTATCCACATGCACTGCAGCCTTAGCACCCTCATACATACTCTTCACGGCCATCAACAATTTCTCATCTTCTCCTTATATTCTTAATTTTCACAATCCTTGTCTGTCCACCGTCATATGCTTTCCCCAAATCCATGAAGGCCACATACAACTTCTTTCCTTTCTCCAGAAATTTTTTCACTAAAGATCTAAAGATGAATATCTGATTTACACAACCTCTTCCCTTCCTAAATCCTCCCTGTTCTTCTCTAATTCCTCTGTTATTTCTCTAACTCTGTCAATAAGTATCATACCATATACTTTTCCTATTACGCTAAGAAGGCAAATGCCCCTATGATTACCACACACTTCTTTTTCCCCTTTTTCTTTGTACAGGGAAATAATTATACATGTCTTCCAGTCTTCCAGGACTCTACCTTCCTCCCAGGCCAATCTGCACATCTTCCACATCCATTCCACTACTATTTCTCCCCCGTGCTTCAGCATTTCACCACACAATCCATCAAGTCCTGGGGCTTCCCATTTTAACTTTATTCATTGCTTCCACAACTTTCATCCTACTAATTTCTTCCTCACTTCTCACATCCCTCCTTCTCCCAGCCATTCTCCAGCCACTTATACTTGCTTTACTTTCATTCTCTATGTTCAACAATTCCTTAAAGTGTTCTTTCCATCTGCTCACTTTTTCTCCCTTCTGTACTAGTAATCTACCATTTTTATCTTTCACTCCCCAACTAACTTCTTTAGGACCCTTTCTAACTCCCTATACAAAGAAACACAATATTATTAAAAATATTTTTCATGTATTTATTCCAAAAATAACATTTTTCACATACAACATATCTATATGTATTTTTTTTAGGAATTAACTTATTTTCATTAAGGTAATTAACACAGGATTATGTTCTTGTCTCAAATTAACATTCAGTTTAATAACCATAAACAAAATTTATCCATTAATAAAATAAATG
>JAGKTI010001288.1:77185-90525 GCA_018397915.1 Birgus latro | reverse complement strand
ATTTTTTTTTTTTTTTTTTTTTTTTTTTTTTTTTTTTTTTTGTAGCTTCATTCCTTTACGACTAGAGGTGCCAGTATCACTTCTTTTAAGCTTTGAACCTTCCATGGCAAGGCAGAAGGCAAAAAGAGAGCACTGCTCAGCACTAGATGACAGTAAGAATGGCACAACTACCGTCTCCAAAAGCAAGCAGCAGACTTGCGCCACGTGTCCGCCTGGCGCCATTTCTTCCCCTACTTTCGCATTTCGGCCTACTTTCATACGTGGTTTCGGCCTGAGTTCGGCTAACTGAAGATTCCGGCTTCTAAAAGTTCGGCTTATGCAAGGTTTACGGTATATATATAAAGTTAAATATGGTTGGTGGGGTGCTCATCATCCACTCACTCAGTGTTGTGCTACCCTACTGTAGGGTGATTCTACACTGAGTGACAAGCCAAATTATTTCCTGTAAGCCAAGAATTCATTTAATACGCAGATAGTGAAGATAGATAACCGACAGTTTGGATTTTGTGCATGTAAATCCACAATAGATGCAATATTCATCATGAGACAGTTGCAGGAAAAGTTTCAACAGAGGAGAAAATGCTTGTACCATGTGTTTGTGGACTTGGAAAAAGCTTTTAATAGAGTACCAAGGAGAGTTATAGAGTGGGTCCTGAGAAGACAGAATGTGCCTGAGAGACTCATTGCAGCTGTCATGTCTCTCTAGGGGGTGTGAGTTGGGAGAGGGGGGTGTGAGTTGGGAGCGTGGTAGTGAAATGGCAGGGGACAGAGTGACATGGAGGCGATTTGTTTGTGGCCACCTCGTTCGGGATTGAGAGGCGTCTGGCAATAGATAGATAGAGATAGATGTCTCTCTATATTGATACAAGATCAAAAGTCAAGACAATAGTGGGAACATCAGGAAATTTTGGAACAGGGGTTGAGGTACATCAAGGGTCAGCACTCAGTCCATTGCTGTTTAACATAGTAATGGAGGAGGCAACACGGGAATGTAAGGGGGAAGGCCCGTGGGAATTGCTGTATGCTGATGACCTAGTGCTAACAGTGGAGACTAAGGAAGAAATAGTGGAAATGCTTAATAGATGGACAAATGGAATGGAGAAGAGGTGAATGAAAAAAAATATGGATAAGACAAAGGTAATGGTGACAGGGAAGAAACCAGTAGAAAGAATTCAGTCAGGAAAATGGCCATGTGGATGCTGTGGCAAAGGAGTAGGAGTGAACTCAGTGTTGTGCACGGAGTGTAATAAGTGGTGCCGTAGAAGGTGTTCAGGTCTGCAGGATTTGAGAGGAGTGCCAAATTTCCGCTGCCCAGCCTGCGTAAGAAGAGAGGCGGAGGGAGATGAAGCAGAGGATGCGCTAGAGGCGAATGGGGGCACACTACAGGAAGTGCAGCAGTTCTGCTATCTAAGAAATACATTGGACTGCGAAGCTGGGGTGGAGAGATCAGTCGGAACAAGAGTGGCGGCAGCATGGTTAAAGTGGAAGGAAATAGCTAGCCTACTGGTCAACAAACACATACCACTGAGATACAGAAGTAAAATATATGAGGCCTGCATTACACCAGTATTGATATATGGTGCTGAAATATGGGCTTTGACAGATAACTGACCATAGAATGTTAAGATACATGGTGGGAGTGAGATGGGAGACAGAGTTTTGAGTGAGGAGGTAGCCAGAAGATGCGGGGGGTGAAGGATCTCGATATCATCTTGAGGCAGAAGCGGCTTAGATGGTTTGGTCACGTGAGGAGGAGTGAGGAAGGAAGCTGTGTGAGAATAGCAGAGGAACCGGAAGTGGTGGGACGTCGACTGCCAGGAAGATCTAAGAAGACCTGGAAAAGTATTGTAACGCAATATATGGAAAGACTGGGTATTGGAGAAGATTTAATCCCGGATAGGAAGCAGTGGAGAAAAGCCATCACACATCCAACCCCAGTTTGAATATGGGAACAGAAGGACAAAAAACGAAGGTGATGATGATGATGATGGTAACCTTATAACGAGTCAATATAGTATGTGTTCACTACATGTCAACAAGTGGGTTTGCAGAAGCTTAGTGTCCCTCCCTGGAAAACAACTACTGTAATTAAAAAAACAAACAGAATGCCTCAGACCAGGGCTGACCAACAGGTGATGACCAAGGACCGTACAAAGGATGTGTTGTGGATTTCATTGTGGGATGTGAGGGGTGTGAACAGTGAGGTGAAAGAGAGAGAGAGATTGCCCTGGTGTTTGAGAATGCAAAAGTGGACATACGTGGATTGACTGAAACCAAATGGAGAGGTCAGAGTGTGAGGGAGGGAGAGTATGGATTTTGTTTCTTTTTTATTTTATGCAAAGAAGAAGGAACTAAAGGCCAGAAGCCCAAAAACCATTCCCTCCAAGAAAAAAACAAAAACAATACAAAAGAGAGCCAAATTCAAGATCCATTCATTTCGAGATGCCTGGACACACTGCATTTGAAAAACTGGGGATCATAGGAAGTAGGAAATTCAGGGGGAGACAGTTCCAGAGTTGATCTGTTGCATAAATGAAAGACTGGGAGTAACGGTCAACTCTTTGCATTAGAGAGTTGGACAGAGAAAAGATGAGAGTTTGTTGCCAGACAGGTGCTATGCGCCTGTCGTAGAGGTGGAGGGATGCAAGCACACAGTTCAGAGGAGCAATGACAGTTCCAGAGTTGACCTGTTGCATAAATGAAAGACTGGGAGTAATGGCCAACTCTTGCATTAGAGAGTTGGACAGAAAAATGATGCTATGTGGCCATCATAGAGGTGGAGGGATGCAAGCACACATTTCAGAGGAGCAGTGACCATTGAAGTAGTGATAGAAAAGAGATAAAGCTGCAACAATGTGGTGAAGAGACAGAGGTTGAAGGGAGCCAGTAAGAGGGAGGAGAGTTAATGAGATGAAAACCTTTGACTCCACCCTATTGAGAAGAGCTGTATCTGGGGAGCCTCCCTACACACGAGAGCTGTACTCTACACAGGTAAATAAAACCCGTGTATAAAGTCGGCTTAGCACACCTAATCTCTTGGAAGCAGATTTTACATGAGAGTTAATATGATCTTTCCAAGATAAGTCCTGAGAGAATGAAACCCCAATTATGATTAAGGATGATGCAGGATTGAGCTGGATATTATTAAACATTAGTGGGTACTCCTGTGGAAGAATTTGATGGTTTGATAGGTGTAAGAACTGAGTCTTTGATGCATTATAAACAAGATTGCTTTTGCCCCAGCCAGAGATATGAACCAAGTCAGACATTAGGTGTGCCATAGCCTCATCCCTTGTTTGTTGAAGTAAGTACTGAGATGGATGTAGCGGGAACCGAATGGAAAGGTGGAGGGTGGAATCATCAGCGTATGAGTGGATAGGGTTAGATGAACAGCTTAGAAGGTCATTAGTGAATAAAAGGAAGAGAGTTGGTGATAGGACAGAGCACTGAGGAACACCACTGTTGATATATCTAGGAGAAGAACTGTGGTTGTCTGCAACAGCAGCTATAGAACGAGCAGAAGGAAGCTATATATGAAGGCACAGATAGAAGGATAGAAACCGTAAGAGGGCAGATTGGAGATTAAATATTAATGCCAGACTCTATTGAAAGCCTCTGAGATGTTAAGTGCAATGGCAAAGCTTTCCCCAAAGTCCCGAAAGGAGGATGACCAGGAGCATGAATGGTAGATGAGAAGATCGCCAGTGGAGCGTCCCTGACGTAATTCATACTGATGATCAGAAAGAAGTTTGTGATAGGAAAGATGCTTTTAAATTTTTCTGTTAAGATTAGATAGACTCAAAAGCTTTTGAAACAAAGGATGTTAAAGCAATTAGGCAGTAGTTAGAGAGTTGGGAATGGTCACCCTTCTTTGGGATTGGCTGAATCAGAGCAAACTTCCAGCAAGAAGGAAAGGTACAAATTGACAGACAAAGGCAAAAGAGTTTGCCTAGGCAGGGTGTAAGCACAGAAGTACAGTTCCTGTGGACAACAGGAGGGACCCCATCATGCCCATATGCCATGTTAGTAATGAGGCCAGTGATGGAAGAAAACACTTCGATTGAAGAAATTTTAATGTCATCCATGAGGAAGTCAGAGGGGGGAAGTGATGGAGAAACATTACTGGAATTGGAGGAGCAAGTCTGAGTGAAGAGATCTGCTTTATCAGTAGAAGAAATAGCTACAGAGCTATCAGAGTAGAAAAGAGGAGGGGAGGATGATGAGGTAAAGTTGTTAGAAAGGTTTTAGGCAAGGTGCCAGATAGAGCAGGAAGAATTCAAGTTGTAGAGTTTGAGAGCATTTAGTCCAGATGAAATTATTTTTAGTAGAGTGAAGAACAGACTTAGCACAATTCTAGGCCGAAACATAAAAAAGATGTGATTCAGGGGTGGGTTGACTGCGGTATCTTTTATAGGGCTTCTCCTAGTTGTGGACAGCATTAGAACAAGTGTGATTAAACAAGGGTTTTTTCATTAATCAAAAGATATGAGAAAGTAATGTATGCTTCCATGCCTGAGAGAATAAGCTCTGTAATGCACATGGCACACTTGGGTGGCTCCCAGTCATGGAAACAATAATCATTCCAGGGAAAATCAAATAAGTATTGCCTGAGGGCCTCTCAATCAGCAGCTCCAAAGTGCCACAACCGACGTTTCTTTGGAGGGTCCACAGGCTGAACTGGAGCGATAGGACAGGTTAATATTATAAGGTTGTGATTGGAGGAGCCCAACGGAGAGGAAAGATTAACAGTGTAAGCAGAAGGATTTGTTGTAAGGAAGAGGTTAATTATGTTGGAACTCTCTCCAAGGCAGTCAAGGATATGGGTAGGGTGCTGTACAAGCTGCACTAGGTCATTAAAGATAGAAAAGATGTAGGCTTGTTCACTAGGTGGATCAGTGAAACGAGAGGAGAGCCAAAGGTGGTGGTGACCATTGATGTCTCATAGAATGAAGATTTCAGAGAAAGGAGAAATGGATAGGAGTCGAAGAATTAGGGGATAAGTAAACAGCACAAATATGTTTAGTCAGAGAATGACAGGAAAGTCGAAGCCAGAGAGTAGAGAATTCAGAAGAATCAAGTTCAGGAACACGAGTGCAAAATAAACCATTGGATTGGGTATATGTGCAGGAGTAGGTGAGCATGAGAGGGCAAAGGAAAGTGTATGTATTGTTATGTGCAAGAGGTGGAAGGAAAATATCAGTTGATTCAAGGATTGTGGGGGTAAGATTGAAAGTAAGAATACAGGCATGGGCAGTTGTGTGTACATGTGCCAGTGGAAGACTGTGGGAGCAGAGTGAAAGAAGAGTTCTGGGCAAATGTGGAAGCATGTATGGAAAAGTTTGAGAGGAATGAGAGACTGTTTTTGATTGGAGATATGAATGGAAAAGTAGCGAATGTGAAGGTGGATGGAGTACTGTAGTTAGTGAGTAGGGTTTGCCGCCAGAAATGGATGAGAATGGTAGTGCTGTAATGGACATTTTTGTGGGGAGGGGATTGGTGATAGCCAATACCCTCTTGAGGCACAGAATGATCCACAGGTATACATGGTGAGTGATGAGGAGGGTGAGTGATGAACTGAATGAACGAAAGGGAGTGATTGATTATGTGCATGTGGATGAGAGAATGAGAAAGTATGAATTAGATACGAGAATATACAGAGCTTGGGGGAGTGGACTTATTGACCACCACTTAGTGGTAGTGAAAGTCAAGGTGCCAGTACAATGGGTAAATAGAAGGAGAGAAAGGCAGGAGGAAGTAGTCCTTATAGAGAGGGTAGAAAGGTTGCAGAATGATGAAGAAAAAGCAGAATAAAAGAGAAAAGTAAAGGAGTGATTGGGTACATATAATTTGGAGCAGATGGGGGACATGGAATTTGTGTGCAAGATATTCTCAGAAGAAATATTTGCAGCATGTGAGGTGGTGTGTGAGGTGAAAAAAAGACAAAAAGGGGTACAAGGAACAGCATGGAGGAATGAAGAAGTGAGACTACTGTGGTTTAAAAGAAGAAAGCATCTAGTGAGTGGATGGGAAGCAGAGGCATGGAAGAAGTTGAGTGACAGAATAGAGATTTATATGTAAAGAAGAGGGGAGAGGTGAAAAGATTAGTAAGAGAGAGTAAGAAGCGAGTGGATGAGGAATTTGGAAGGAATTTGAGTGTAAAGTGGGGGGAATGTAAGTAGATGTTCTGGAAGGAGGTAAAGAGAGTTGGACAGGGTGATGATAAAGGAGGTAATAAGGAAGTGAAAGATAAAAATGGTAAATTCGTGGTGGGGAAGGGAGAAAAAGTGAGCAGATGGAGAGAACACTAAGGAATTGTTAAACATAGAGTATGAAAGTAATGTGAGTATAAGTGGCTGAGGAATGGCTGGGAGAAGGAGAGAGATGAGAAGGGAGGATGAGATCAGTAGGATGGACGTAGTGGAAGCAATGAAGAAAGTCAAAATGGGGAAAGCTCCAGGCATTGATAGAATGTTTAGTGAAATGCTGCAGCACAGGAGCGAGAGAGAGAGAGTAATCATCATCATCATCATCATCATCATTATCATCATCCGGACCTTCTTTCCTACCCTAGGGCAGGGTGAGGAGCAGCAATGTCCGGACAGCCCAAATTTGCCCAATCCAGTGGGCCATGCTTCCATTCACTTATCATTCAAGCCCCTGGAATCCTGGCTGTATTGGATACACCAAAAACATTCACCACGTTCTGTAGCTTCATGTAAACATATACAATAGAGTCAGTCTGGACGCTGCCACATTAAAAAAGGGTGCCAAATCCCTGATCATGCACTGCTTCTCACAACGTTCATCCAGCCAGCTCGATCTCTTGTCAGTTCCCTAGGCTCACCCACTTCCAAACCTCTCTTCCTCACACACTCATCCACAATATCTTTCCACCTTCTCCTTGGCCTGCCTCGCCTCCTCCCTCCTTCAGATTCGCTCAGTTATACCATTTTCACCACTCTGTTGTTATCCATTCTCTCCACATGACCATACCATCTCAGTACACTCTCTTCGATTCTGGTGTGCACAGACTTCCTCACTCCACATCTTTCACGAATCACATTATTTTGTATCCTGTCCACCCTCTGTGCTCCACATACATTCCTCAGCAGTCCCATCTCCACTGCTCTTACTCTTGACTTTTCATTTTCATGCCACACCATAATCTCTCATCCGTATGTTAAAGTTGGCACTAACACTCCTTCATGTAAGCCTCGTGCAGCAGCAACACTCAAGCCCCTGTTTCTTATCAAGGTCATCATTGCACCAATTACTTTTCTTCCTTGTGTCACTCTACTTGCCACTTCTTTTGCACATTTTCCTCCCTTTTCTATCACTGTACCCAGGTATTTGAACTCTCTCACCAATTCCAGTCTCTCTCCATTCACTGTAACATCGCACTGGGAGCCACCATCTCTCTCAATAACCATCACTTTACTCTTTTCTACATTTACTCTCAAAACACGACACTCACAGATATCAGCAAAACTCTGCACTAGCCTACCAAGTTCTTGTCCGGTATTTGCAAGCTGTGCCGCATCATCAGCATACAACAAGTTTGAGATATTCCATCCATCACCATTCATTACCAGTGCCATCCCCCTCTCCATTACTTGTGTTTTTACTTCTCTCATCACCCCATCCATGTATACAGCATATTGAACAACCATTGGGACATCACACAACCTTGTCACATACCCACACTGATTGTGAACCATTCACTTAGATGTCCATTAACTCTTACACATGCTTCACTACCATCATAAAAGCTCTTGACGTCACCTAGCAGCTTGCCATCTACGGTGTACGTGCGCAGAATTTTCCAAAATCCTTCTCTCTCCACTTTGTTGTATGCTTTTTCCAGATCCATAAATGCCATAAACACCTTATGGTCCGTCTCACAAGCCTTCTTTGCTATCTGTCTCACTGCAAATATTTTATCCATACATCCTCTGCCATTCCTAAAACCACCCTGTTCATCACTGTCTAGGACTTCTGATAGTAATAAAATGGATATGGAAGGTGTGCAAATTGGCCTGGAAGGAAGGTAGAGTCCTGGAGGATTGGAAGTCAGGTATAATTATTCCCTTGTACAAAGGAAAAAGGTGGATGTGGTAATTATAAGGGCATTTGTCTTGTAATAGGAAAAGTATATGGTAGGATACATACTGACAGTGTCAGGGAAGTAACAGAAGAATTAGTTGGAGAAGAACTGAGAGGTTTTAGGAATGGAAGCGGTTGTGTAGATCAGATATTCATCCCAAGGTCTTTAGTGGAAAAGTTTCTAGAGAAGGGAAAGAAGTTGCATGTAGTCTTCATGGATTTAGAGAAAGCATATGATGGGGTGGATTGACAACAAATGTGGAAATATAAAGAATATATGGAACAAATGGGACGCTGCTGAATGCTGCTTGGAGTATGTATGAGGACGCTAAGTCATCAGTGTGTGTGGATGGTAAACTGAGTGAATTTTTCTGTATGAGTGTTAGATTGAAATAGGGATGTCATGTCACCATGGTCATTCAGTCTGTATTTGGATGGAGTTGTAAGAAAGTTACAAGGTAGGGCAGTGGAAATTGGAACGACCCTAATGAGAGAGGGCAGCCTTTGGAAACTTCGTGTTTTGTTGTTTGCAGATGACACTGTATTGTTAAGTGAAGAGAAAGGGGAACTGCAAGGCTTGGTGAATGAGTGTAGGAAATGGAAGCTAAAAGTGAATGCAGGAAAGAATAAAGTTATTGTCTTCTAGAGAGATGAAGTCACTGAATGCACAGTATGGTTGGATGGTGAGGAAATGGAAAATGTGAGTGCATTTAAACACTTTGGTAGTGTGATGAGTAAGGATGGAAGTTTAGAGGAAGAACTGCTTTGCAAGGGTATAACAGGATAGGAAGGGTGCTGGTTTTTTGAAAGTGGTTATAATGAATAGGGAAATGAGTATGGAAGTAAAAAAATCACTGTATGATAGTATTGTGATACCATCTCTTAACATATGGAAGAGAATCATGGAGCTTATTGGATGGACACAAGTCAAGAGTGAGGGCAGTACAAATGAGTTATTGGAGAGGAGTATGTGGAGTTACATGGAGAGACAGACGACAAATGAGGAAGTGAAGGAGCATTGTGGTGTGGATGTGGATGTGATGTAAAGCATTTGAAGAAATACATTGAGGATGCTTGGCCATGTGGAGAGGATGGAGAACAAGAGGCTAATGAGGAGAGTGTATGTGAGTAAGGTGGAGGGGGGGAAGGGGGGGGTTGATGAAAGAGGGGGAGACCGAGGATGAAGGATGGAGCAGAGAGGTAAATGAAAAAGAGGTGTATGAGCTGGGGGGAAGGCAGCAAAATGGCAGGGGATGGGATGAGTATAGATAGATTGATTGATAGATATAGAAGTACAGTAAACCCTTCATAAGCCGAACTATATGAGGCTCTACCCTGGTTCGAATTACCACAGTTTCCGTCTTACCGAATTTTCACCCCCCAAAATTGCTAAGACAATACCTATTACTTGTCCTTTCAACACTAAATTAAAGAAGCATATATAAATAAATAAGTTATGACAAAAAACAATTTAGTGCATTTAATATACCTTTAACCCCTTCAGTGCTGGGTGTATTTTCATTTTGTTCTTGCTGCCACCAGACAATTTTAGTCAGTGGAGGTTGGATCTGTGGAAGTGCACGGGGTTGGTACAGCCTTCGTTAGTCCCTTCAGTATGTGAGTCCAGTCCTGAGTGCCATAAAATCGGCTGGAGGAAGCTTAAATAAAGTAGAAATAGACGTCACAGTACTGAAGTGGTTAATTGGTAGAAAATTATTCACAGAGGCAGTACAGACCGTCGGCAGTGTGAGTTGGAGGTGGATTTTAACCCCCCCAAATTGCAAAAACAATACTTATTACTTGTCTTCTTAACACTAAAGTAAAGGATCATATACAGTGTATAAATTAATAAAGAAAGACAAAAAAGAAAGAATTCAGTGCACATAATTTGCCTTTCGTCAGAGGAGGTAGATTCGTCGGCAGTTTGTTTTGTTTTGGAGACGGAGGTGGTTGAGTTCACACTTTAAAGTAAATTCTAAACAGTACCCAGTATTTATTTCACTCTATATTAAGAACTAAACTTAAATGTAATCACTGTAATAGACTCCAATGTAACACTTTCGGTAATAATAGTACTGAACTTTAATCATGATCACTACACTAAGTCACACGCGCACATTTTTTTTTTTTTAGCTTCATTCCTTTACGACTAGAGGTGCCAGTATCACTTCTTTTAAGCTTTGAACCTTCCATGGCGAGGCAGGAGGCAAAAGGAGAGCACTGCTTAGCACTAGATGACAGTAAGAATGGCGCAACTACTGTCTCCAAAAGCAAGCAGCAGATTGGCGCCACGTGTCCGCCTGGCGGCATTTGTTCCCCTACCTCCGCATTTCGGCCTACTTTCATACGTGGTCTCGGCCTGAGTTCAGCTAACTGAAGATTCCATCCTCTAAAAGTTCAACTTATGGAAGGTTTACTGTATTTACCTTAGTAAGGTGGATTCCTAGCAGATAGCAACACCCACCATACTTTTTATCCCATGGTAGTCAGGATTTGTCTTAACTGTAAAATATTATATGTTCCAGACTGAACAAAATACAAATGGCCTTGCCTAGCAGAGGAAAAGTTGTCTAAGAATATTGTTTAACTTCTGTTTTGCTAAACCCAGTTCAGCACAATCATATTTGATTAGTCAGAATGAAATACCTGTACCTATATGCATATATAGCCAAGCTCCTGTTCTGCCAAACCATTTAACTGGTAGTACTTTCTCAGCCAGAGAAAATACCTGTTATGTGTTGTAACCCCGAAAAAAAAGTTTGTTCATAGCAGGAGAATGTTTAATCAAAGAGGATATATTTCTTTGACTGCTTGTACCCCTTTCAGTTGAACTAAATTATCTGATGTCAGCTGGAATGAAATATCAACATACATCCATAGCCTAAAAAAATATGACATCTGAGTTAATTATCTTGATTAATATATTGAAGTAAAAGCCTTTTATATTAAAAGCCTTTTTATATGACAGTACCTTACCCTGTATGTATCTGAGTTTGTACTATAATATGGTAAAAAGGATCGATGATCATGAAGAAAAGAAAAAATATTTGTGATGTATATGTCTTGTTACAAATCTCAAATAATACCAAATGAATGATGATGGTTACGTATCCTACTATAGATACAGTAAAACCTTGATATAACGGACTTCAGTAGACCGGAATTCGCTTAATCTGACTCAAAGAGCTACCGGGCTAAATTTTTATATATCGGAAAGTCCGATAAAGCCAGAAGCAGTCCAGACTGCCTGACCACTTCGGGTATGTCCACCACAATGAGGTACATAAAAGACATGCTTATCAGTGTACAGTACAGTATTATTATATATATTATACCATTTGATTAATATAGTGAAGTTATAACACAGTACAGTACCACAGTGGGAGTCAAAACAGTTTAAAAACCGTTCATGCGATCTGGACTACTGTAATGTCTGATATATCGGAAAAAGTCCGGATTAGCAGGGGGATGTCCAGATGTCGCTTTTATCAGAATTTCGCATTTTTTGGAATAGTTTGGGCCCCAATCAGTCCATTATAGTGAGGTCTTACTGTACAGCAAACCTGGTGAAGGTTTACTGTGCTCGTAGTTTGTTTAAATTTACAGTACATCCTTCAACTTTGCGAACTTTAACTTTGCAATTCACCAATTTTGCGAGGTAGTTCCAAAAGTCATGTATTATTTAACATTTATGAACTTTGCAACTGATCACACACTTTGCGAGGTCAAGTGGTGGGAGAGTCGTCTTCCCGCACTACTTTGCCACCCCGAGTAATGACGTCATGGTTCATTGGGCGTACTGAGCCTCCTAGTTCAGTGGTCTGCCGCCCCGCCAAG
The DNA here is from genome assembly GCA_018397915.1 of Birgus latro. NCBI lineage: Eukaryota > Metazoa > Arthropoda > Malacostraca > Decapoda > Coenobitidae > Birgus > Birgus latro. Next base: position 78,585 of record JAGKTI010001288.1, on the reverse strand, counting down.
TTTGTTTGCACCTGTTTCCAACCAAGGTCACTGACCCTCACAATTTCGTGGTGCTCCTCGCAATACCCCAGCAGTCTAACCTTGCACGAGTGTTATCATGGTGCCAACGGGTAAGAACAAGAAAATAATTTTGGAGACCAAACTGAAAATGATTGAAAGGAAAAAAGCAGGTGAAGGTAATTCTGCTATTGGTCAGGAGTTTGGGGTTGGTGAATCGACAGTGAGAATGATTTTAAAGAACAGTGAACAAATCAAGCAAGCAGCCAATAACTATGGAGGTGCTCAATTTGATGGTAGAATGCTGGTGGACAACAAAGAAGTGCTAATAAAAATGGAAAGATATCTTGCTCACTACATTCAAAGAAAGGAAAAGGAAGGGGTTGCATTAGATGGGCGCCATATAAGGGAGCAGGCAAAGATATTGTATCACACGTGCCTTAAAAAAGCCATTAAGCCTCCAACAAAACCTTTCAAGGCATCGAATGGGTGGCTATGCCAGTTCTTCAAAAGGAAGGGGTTTAAACACATCAGGTTCAGTGGCGAGTGAGGCAGTGCTGACTACAAATTGGTCGGCTTCACCCCAAGGTAAGCACTTTTTCCCACTCTTTCTCTTGACTCTACCTCTTAATTTTACAATGATAAATGAAACAAACATGAACTGATGTACTGTACAGTAATATTAATAAGAAAACATTATAGGTAAGAAACATTTAAAAAAAAAATGCATTTACACTGATGTGAAGACTGGCGTGGTTTATGGTACTGGTGGCGGGGCGAGGCTTGGCTACTGTGGCCCCGCAGGGCCTACGTCATCACTATCACTGTCGGCAGATATTTCCACATCTTGCTGTGTTTTTTCTGCCTCTCTCATGAATCCCTCGAAGTCAGAATCGTCACTGGGGTCATCAGAATGAAAAAGGTTAGGGATGCTAGGATCGCTGGCTGCTTGGGGAGGGGTGGCAGGACGGCTGGTCGATGGGGCAGGGTCCCTTGGGGTTCTGTTGAATTTTGTGATTAGAGACTGCTTCCTCTTGTTAACCCCATCTCTGTGGAGGTCAGCATAAAAGCGAAGCTGGCGAGAATTAACGATGCATAACCTGGCCAATATTCTCGCCGTCATTGACCAGCTGAAAAAAACCATCGTGAACAACGAATGTGACAATTTAATGCTCAGAGGCATGCCACAGTGTTGACAGGGCCCTCCGTTTTTATGCTGACCCACACAGAGATGGAGTTAACAAGAGGAAGCAGTCTCTAATCACAAAAAATAAATGAGAACCCCAAGAGACCCTGCCCCATCAACCAGCCGTCCTGCCACCCCTCCCCAAGCAGCCAGTGATCCTAGCATCCCTAACCTTTTTCATTCTGATGACCCCAGTGATGATTCTGACTTTGAGGGA